>CBVK0100462643.1:0-12115 GCA_900067695.1 Picea abies
TTTAAAAAGACACCAAAACAGTGATGATCCTTGCATAATGGCTTGGGACCATTACATAATTTAGCTACAATTGCAACTTGGGGGAGGAGAAGTAGTATGATGCAAAGGCACCCTTGCTTCATAATTTATGAAGGGGTTCTATCCAGGCACATTCATTTTGGTGAGTTTCTCCAAAGCCTCATTTTTGTTTCTTTTATGCAAGTGTATTTTCTTTTAATTTGATTCATGAAAAGAAGAGAAGCCTAACTTATGTGAAAATATAACTTGGTGACAATGGGATCTTAGTAGCACAGTGGTGCTTCGAGTACATGATTAATTTTCTTGTATTTTCTTTAAGTTTGTTTCCTTTTCATTTCTTCAATATTTTAAAAGTTTTTGGAGTTGTAAGATCCCCCATACACTAACCCCTATTCAAGACAAGACCTACCAACTGGAAAAAGAAGGATGCTTAAGATTCCATTGAAAAAAAAGAGGAAATGCTAATCCAATATATTTCTCAAATCCTAGCAGCAGTCGAGATCTCTGCCTCTTAGGAAGAGAAAATATTGACAATAGTCAAGAACATACCCATACTCTGGGAAGTGATAAACAACCAAAAATTTCCATGAGCCACATCTAGAAGCTCCCCCCTGATCATCCTTGCTAATTTACAGAAGAGATTAGAAAACTATGGACTACATCCAATGGAGAGAAGACAATAGAACCTAAGACCAAAGAATTTCCACCATGCCCATCATTAGATCCTTTATGCATTCAATAATTTGATCAAGAAGTTCTAAATGGCATGGTCAAGGATAACATATAGAATGATCCAAAAGAAGAATTGAACTAAGGACATCTTCACTATATTGAACATTGGTTCCAAAAGACCATCGGGTTGAGGCACCACTCTCTTCTTCAACAACTCTTCACATCATATCCTTCAAAGAAACCAATACCTCATGCTATAGTATACATTAAAGAATATTTTTCAAACCTAAGTATGAATATGTTTGTAATACTGTTATGCACATGGATTCATTGGAAATACTTCTATACTTCATTAAAGGGTTTCCCTTTTCAAGTAGAGGAGGACATTGTAATAAATAAATAAATAGAATAGTAAACATAAAAATAAGTCTATTTGTGAAAACCAGGTAACTAGCACAGCTAGACATGAATCTTTCTTGAAAACCAGGACTCCTAGCAGGAAAGATTCATAATGAGTTATGTAAGTTTATGTTAGTTCAAATATTGTATTGTATTCTTCAAATCATTTATGTTTTTCACTCATGTTGGATGATGTGGAATTATTTAAGGTCCACCTTCCAATGAATCCTGTCCCATCGACACCAATACATCATATGGGAACAAGGTTAGAGTCATTTATAGTACCTTGGAGTTTACATGCCTCAATGGTAGACTTCCTCACTAAAGACAAGGGGATACGTCAATGTCTCTTGATCCTCAGAACTTGCAAGGGACTCGACATCAACACATATATTCATAACTTCTTGGTTGTACTATAGTACCCTGATGCTTATTTACATCACTGGTGAGTGGTCTTGGGTTGGTTAAAATTTTTCATTATTGACTGGTAATCCAACAAATTTTTTCCATGTTCGACTTCAAGAAAATTCATTCACATGGACTAACTTGTACATACATGTGAATAAAGGGCGAAGACTATATGCTTTCATGGTATCAATAAAATCTTTCAGTAGTTTTTTTTCTCGTAGCAACTTGTTCCAATAAAATACTGCCACACAGTCCTAAGTAGTTTGCATGAGGGCATGCAAACCATTGGGTTTGGGGGATATCTTCAGATCCCTTCCATATCTTTAGTTTCTTAACAACATCTCTAGCATTTTCAATACATCTCAGCCAATTTTTCCTTCCTTCAACATGATTCATTTCATCCTCTTTCAATAGATTCATCTCTCATCAACTTCAGTTCTCTCTCATATTCTCAGCAGTTCACATCCTTTCTCACCCTCATATTCAACATTCAACTAGCATACATCAACCCCACACATTTAGACAACACAACAAAGGTAACCTAAGGTAAAGAAAGTATAAATCTCTTTAATTTACTAATAATTTGGAAAAATGATGCATAACCACTCCACATTCCACTGCACATCATCACCACTTACAAAGTACCGTCACCACTACTTAGTAACCTTCCATTTTCACTCCATCATTAATAGTAAAATTTATACTCTGATCATAAGACCAAGCAATGAAAATGAAATATATGGTATAGAAGTAAAAATACAAAGCAACAACCATAATGTCTTCTCCTTAAACATCATAAAACATTCCTAATTCATGTGAATGTTCTAAACAAGATGATGAAGTCATTGTTTATTATCCAAGCAAATAACTACAAGTAAATATTGGTCGTAAGATGAAAGTAAAGTGCAAAGTATAAAAGTTCCCAAGTTCATACTGCCACCATCTTCATCAACCATTCTCCACACTCATAAAAGTGTCCAAGTACATACGCATACTACCACCATTTCCATCATTTCACAAACCATCCTTTTCACTCATCCACCATCCCTCATAATACCCATCCCTTGATTTTCCTTTATTTTCATGACAATTTTTGGTGCTCTATTTTGAAGGAAATCAAATATGTTCAATGTGACCATATGACAAAAATCAGTTGTGCATGTTTCTCGACAAGAACCAACACCTACACAAAGAAACAATGTCACAAAAATGTACTTATGTGAAACAAAGTATACAATAAATAGCAAAGGTTCCTTACCATGTTTGCATGAGGACATGCAAATCCTCAAATTTGGGGCAGTGTTGAGCCTTGTTTTCCCCACATTTCTCACATAATAAAATTTCCATTCCAAGCCATTTTTCTGCACTTCATCCATGATATATAATCATTTTTGTCAACAAGCATTCCATTTAAGAATAAATACATACTTATGGTTAATAAATCTAGTTTCTAATATTTTTAGTGATTAAAGGGGATTTTTACAAGGTTTTACTAATGATGGTCTATGAAACATGATTTTTGTACCAACATGTTCAACATTCGTGTACCATCACTGCAGTTCTGATACCTGACATTGTAGCTTAGCCTATTGGTGCATCTCCAGGAAAACATCGAGAATATGGGTTTTCTCCTTGTAGATTAGCCTATTGGTGCATCTCTAAGAAAACATCAAGAATATGGGTTTTCTCTGTAGCGATGTCAAAATGATTTCATGTGTCTCATAATGTGCCCAGGTCGCACATATGGACCTCCAACTCAGAAAAATAGTTCATCCCAATTTGGCAGTAGTTTTCAACAACATAATTCCGCCTCGATTTTTGTGTGAATTAAGATGAATTTGAGAAATATAAGATATGGATTTTGTCCAAAATGTGATAAATTGAGTATAAAGTGGGAGGTTTCTTGAAATCAAGAATAGTTTGATATTTATGGCTGATCCTTCAATTCCAATCTTCCCAAAATGCATAAATTCACCCAAATTTTCCGTTATGCCTAGATTTGAAAAAAAACCAAAAACACTGCCTATATTTCATTTGATTTGAGTTTGGGGGATAAGATTTGACCCTTCCCATCCAATTTTGTGTACAAATATGTAATCATCAAAGGGAGGTTGGGCGTGAATTAGCTATACTAGGGATCAAATCCATACTTGTATATGGATTGATGTATATGTTGTAACCCTTTTGGTATTGTGTTTTAATAAAAGCATAAATTTAGTTCAAGGTGTTTTTCTACTCGTAATATCTCGAGTTTTCTCAGCTCACTACCAATATTGGAAAGGGCCAATCAGCTCTCCCAGGACTTTGAGCTAAGTATATTAATACTCAATTTACTTGTTAGTTTTGTTTCACATTGTAGAAATTGATTTGTGTTATTGCAATTAGTTTCTGTGATAACATTTATTGTGAAGGACTATAATTAAATTGAAGTATCGTTGGCATCCATTGAACCCCAAGATTCAACTCAACTTGTGTTGTTGATATCATAATTAAATAACTTATCAGTAGTCTATTTCATTGTCAATCGTGCTATGTTTCTCAATGGATGAATGTTGTGTTTATAAGCTAATATGATATGTTTTAATGTTGAGTTTTTTCCATTAATAAATACAATACAAGGGAGTCAGATTTATCACAATCATTCAACCTGTCTAATGTTGATTAATCACCATTCGAGTGTAGGAACACTTGAATATAAACGAAGGTATTTTAAATTCTTGATGTAAGGTTAAATCTAAGAAAGTAATTAATTGTTTCAAGTCCTTGTGGAACCAAACACATGTGTTGAACGCTGCATACAAGACTTTGACTGGTTCTTTCTCCACAAAGAAAATACATTTCTTTTTTTTGTTTCTTTCTTGTTAGTTAAAGCTTTGTTTGATTACCAATAATGGATTTCCTTTATCATATAGATTAATAAAACCTTTGTCACTTCATCAAACACACTTAGATGTGTCAATATTGGTGATAATACCTAGCCAGGGTCACTTCTATGCACATAGACACATTGTATGTATGCAAGAGTTCAACAACACCATTTAGGGATATCATGCTTGATGTGAATGTGAGTGCATGAGATTTATGTTAATCAAGAGTTTCGAGATTTAATCTTGAAGTTAGAAATTCCACTTTAGTTCAGTAGAACACACCTATGAGGTTTTGAGTAACCTCATCTAGATGACTAATTTGAATGCTAGTTTGGGTAAATTTTATATGTGCTTTTACATAGCACATGAATTTGGTTATTAGATAGTATTTGAATTCCTTTTATAACCATCAAATGGTAATGAATATGGGATAGACCCTCAACATGTGCATGTGTAACTAATGATATGGACTTGATCACATGTAGATCTATGGTATTATGTTCATGATTAATAGAAGTTGTGTGTATTGAGTGTAGTTGTTTGTATTTCTTTTCTGCTTGATTGTTTTCATGCTTTGATGAGTTGTTCGTAGGTGTAGTGTGGTTTCATTGTATTGTGGATTTGTCATTTTATTTCATGTTGAAGTGTGTTTTTCCAACATTAGTTGTTAGCATAGGCTTGAATAGGCTCTGATACTGCATTTCTTGTGCTTGCATCTCTGAGTTTACGAACCCTTGGGTTGACATTAAAATGTAACGAAAATTATCACATATAATTTTCCCGACAATCTCGTTCTAGGTACCAACAACTAGGGATATATATTACACATCACTATAAGGATCCAAAGAACCATTGAAACCATTTTAATATACATGGTCATAATAAAGATAAGTATTGGAAGCTACTTCCATAGTTGAATCCAACTAATTAGAAGAAGGATGCCAAGAAGAAGAACTTCATATGCATGGATTCAAGAACCTAGTAGAGAGAATCTATTATGTGGATAAGAATATTGTCTACACTTCAGTGCATAAGGTGGTGAAACTAGGTATCCTTCATTATAAAGAATAAAAAGAGATGATAAAACTCTTCCATATTAATATCGAGGTCAAAAATACCAAGGTGGATGCTCTATTCAATGTTGGTTCACAAGACAACCTCATAACGAGTGATCTGGTCAACAAGCTTGGATTAGAAGTGCATTATCATACTAGCCCATATCCATTGGGATGGGTAATTAAGGATGTATAGATCAAGGTCACTAAATAGTGTAAGATGATTTTTTTTGTAAGTACACATTTTAATGATGAAGTGGAGTTAGATGTAGCACACCTTAATGTCTGTACTGTAGTATTTGGAAGCCCATACATGTATATGATGGACATGATATTCATGAGGAGAGAAAACCAATATTTCCTATTCAAGGATGAGAATACTTTCATCATCAATGGACACAAAGGTAAATCGAAGATCTCTCTGGTACAAGTTCTAACCAAGACAAAATGTTGATCAATTCTAGTAGAAAAATTGTATTTTTTTTAAGACATAATCTATGAGGGGATGAATCGGTAAGAGTAAAGGCAATGCATCCCTTGAGGAATGTACCAACGAGTAGAAACATCAACTGGAGGATTTGTTGCAAGCACACATAGGATTTTTCTAGGATCCTAAAAGGTTACCACTTAACAAGGAAGTGGAGCACGAGATACATTTGTCGCTTGAATCTCCATTACCAAATACTAGGTTGTATAAATAGTCTATTTTGGAAGTAGAAAAAGTGAAGAAACAATTGCAATAGATGTTAGAGTAGGGAGTAACTTGACTAAACAACTCACCTTACGGGTCACCTATCATTGTAGTACCCAAGAAGGATGGGACTTTGAAAATGTGTATCAACTATAGAGCTTTGAACAAGATCACACTCAAGAATTGATACCCTCTTCCTAGGATTAATTATTTTTTAGATTAGTTGCAATATCCCAAGTGTTTCACCAAGTCCAATCTCAAATAAAGATACCAACCAACACATGTTAAATAACTAGACACCTGGAAGACCACCTTCAAGACAAGGCAAGGTTTGTATGAATGGCTAGTCATTCCTTTTGGTTTATGTAATGCACCGACTACATTTATACAATTGATGAATAATTTACTGTTCCCCTATTTAGATTTATTTGTGATAGTGTATTTGGATGCCACAGTGCTTTATAGATCTATTTGGGAAGAGCACATCTCACATATCATGTAGGTGTTAAAGAATTTGAAAAAGAATTAGTTGTTGGCTAACCTTAAGAAATGTGAGTTTGCTTAATAGTGATTGGTGTAATTGGGGTACATGATTGGTGGAGGGGAACTAATGATAGATCTCATGCATATCGAAACAATCTTCAAGTGGATAGTTCCTACTAATGTCATTGGAGTTAGAATATTTCTTGCGGCAGTGTATTACCTATGGTAATTCATGGAATCCTTTTTAGTGGTAGTTGCACCACTTCATGCCATAACAACAAGTGGTAAGAGTTTCTAGTGGGGAAAGAATTAAATTGAAGCTTTTGATGAGTTGAAATAGAAGATCAATCAAGAACCACTTCTTACATTTACTAACTACAAATTATTTTGAAGTAGAGATGAATGCAAATTAAATTGAAGCTTTTGATGAGTTGAAATAGAAGATCAATCAAGAACCACTTCTTACATTTACTAACTACAAATTATTTTGAAGTAGAGATGAATGCAAGTGGATATTCTATGGGAGTAGTCTTCATGCAAGGAGTTAAGCCAATGTTATATCATTCTAAAATATTTCATGGGGGAGTCCTAAACTACCCTACATATGATAATAAAATCTATGTCATAGTTCAATCTATTAAAAATTTGAAGCACTATCCAATGGACAAGGAAACCATTATCCACATTGATCATCAAACACTGTAATATATGTAGCCATAGATTAAGCTTCAATAAACCAAACACTACAAGTGGATGGGGGTTTTGTAACAATTTCATCTAGTCATCAAATATAAGGAAAGAACATTGATAAGTTGGTAGACATTCTTTTAATCCCATCCACACCCAATATTACATCTTTGGGAAATATTATGCACTTGGATCCTTTTACCCATGATGCATACAAAGAGGCATACATAGAATGTGAGGATAATAAGGATGACTATCATCATTAGAATGGGTTTCTCTACAAGATATACAAGCTCTATATCCCTAAAGGTGAAAGATTGTAGCTTATCCAGGAGGCTCATGACTCCAAGGTTGCAAGACAATTGGTGTTGGGAAGAAAATTGCCAACTTAGAAAGGCATGTGTATTGACCCAAAATGAAAGAATGTGTAGCTTAGTATATTAGAGGATGCATACTTTGTCTTACCAACAAGCCTAGTAATACAAAG
The DNA here is from genome assembly GCA_900067695.1 of Picea abies. Lineage (NCBI taxonomy): Eukaryota > Viridiplantae > Streptophyta > Pinopsida > Pinales > Pinaceae > Picea > Picea abies. The sequence goes on from CBVK0100462643.1 coordinate 7,768, forward strand.
AAAGGCTTATACCATCTCTTACCTCTACCCACTCAACCCTGGGAAAACATTTCCATGGATTTTGTGGGTGTTTTCCAATAGCCAGGATGGGACATGACTATCTATTTGGGGTTACAGTTGACAAGTTTAGCAAGATGTGCATTCCTATGACTTGTAAAAATACCATCAAAGGAAAATAAGTAGAAAATATGTTCTTTGAATAGGTCTGGGTGCACTCTAGGATATCAAGCAACATCATATCAGATATGGATACCAAATTTCTCAGTTCCTTTCAGACTAGACCATGGGAAAATATGGACACTAAGTTCAAGAGATCTATGGATTTCCATCCACAGATAGATGGAAAAGTAGAAGTAGTCAACCTGACATTGGTTTATCCTTTGATGGGTTACAATAAGAAGCACCCAAAGACCTAGTATGAAAATATGGTCTGTATTTAACACTATATACGATAGTGGTCCACACTTCTACTATTAATTCCCCTTTCAAAACTTCATTTGGGTATTTGTTTCCTTCGCCCTTGGATGTTGTATACGAACAACAAGGATGAGCGAGGGAAGACATCATAGGAGAAGCATTGAAATAAGAGAAATGTGTTGAAAATATTACACAAATGCATTCACAACTACATGAGGCATTGAACAAGTCATAAGAAAGGTATATGACATGGCATGATCAACATAGAACTATGAAAAATTTCAAAGTGGGGGATAGAGTTTATTTGTAATTAAATAAATAAAGGCTATAGAGTCCTGGTAAGAATATCAAGTCTCTATGGTATGGTCCTTTTGAAGTTGTTGAAAGGTGGGTGATAATTCCTATAGACTCGGTCTACCCACATATATGTTCATTTACTTACTAGTGAATGTGGAAAATATGAAACACTCTAGTGAGCCTTCGATGTTGGATCAAGAAACTAAAGAGAGGATCCTACCTACCATACAAGACTTAGCACCATAAGCTTAGGCATAGTTGGAAAAAGATACAATTTTGTAGATGAAGTATAGAACTACTAGATAAGGGTAGCATAACCTCTCATGGATAGGATTGAAAGGACAACTTCCAAGAAATAAAATATGGTACTCTAGGAAGAAGATAAAGGAATAATTTTCTCACCTCATTCAGTGAAACGTTTTGGGCACCAATATCCTCTCTAAATGGGGAGGTATGTTCTAGAATGGATCATTATATAATTTTTCATCTATCTTGGTACATTATGGGTGGAAAAATTGGAGGAATTAGCTTGCAAGGCCCATTTTAGTGGCAGGTCACAGTTTAGAGATAATTAGCTTGCAAGGCCCATTTTAGTGGCAGGTCACAGTTTAGAGATTTTGGGTTTGGAACATTCTAGAGCCATTTTGAGGCACGAAATGACACTTTTTGGGGTCAAAATTTTGTGATCATAGATCATAGCCTCTCAAAGTTGTTCTACACACTAAGGGATTTCCAATGGTGTGAAAATCACCTCAAATGCAGTTTGTATGCAGAAGTTATGCCTCCTACAATTTGACCTACCTTATTGACCTCCATGGTACTGATTGGATGCCACATCAACCTCTATTACTCCCACATGTGGGGGTATTCATGTGTGGAATTTCAAGAAGATTCTATAAGGCCCAAAAATTTAACACTATTTGGGGGTTGAGGCATGCAAAAACCCTAACCCAAGATGACTATGAGGCTATGTTAAATATTGGGTTTCTACAAAGAGATGAGTTTCAATTGTTTTAGCATTATACTTGTTCCATGTTGAGTAGAGCATCTAGGAGTGTCATTTGAGAGAATAATAGAGAAGGTAGAAGATTTTATGGCTGCCATGATTTAGGCCATAGTGTCAAAGAAAACTCCATAGTGACCTTTTATTTGTATTTGCATTTCAAAACCTGAGGTTTTGACATTGTGCAAGATGAGAAAACTATAAATAAAAGAATACAACAATAAGTATAGTTACACTAAACTATTATATTATGCACAAAATTTCTCAATTTTACATACACAACTAAGAGCTCTAGTATTCTTTCACAATGTTCTTTAAATACAATTGGTATATTGTTAATTTATATAAATATAAATTGAAAAACAATAAAAATATTACAACCTTATAAATAAATAAACGAACATAGAATTTTAAAATTCACAAACTCTTTCTCCATATAAAATTTATTAAAAATATTATTTTATAAAAAATATGTTTTATATAAAAAAAAATTATAATTTAAAACCAAAATCACATATTAATTATAACCTCTTTCCATGGATATGTGATCGATCCTCAAAATTGTGAAAAGTAACAATCATATCCTAATTGTAAAAAGTAACAATCATATCCTAATTGTAAAAAGTAATAATCATATCCTATAAGAGATCTTACTATTTGGACCCAAACAAATATTAACCATTCAAACTATAACAAACCATGGAGAGGTTCATATTCATAAACAAAACCAACAAACCAAACCATGGAGAGTTTCATATTCATAAACAAAACCAAACCACATATCATTTTAGCTTTAGTTACACACTCATCAGGGAGGTAAGAAAGTTTTATTTTTTCAGAGTAGTTTCATAATGTTGTTGATTTGAACATTCTAAATGCTAGTATGGAATGGAAATGAATTGCAACATAAAATTATTGTGATTTAATAAACACTGTTACCATTATCCCTCTCATGTATAACTAAAGCTAAAACCAAGCAACCAAGCGATACATTTTTTTTTTCCTTTTCAATTTATTTTTTATCTTTTACAATTCTTTTATGCTGCGAGGGTGTGACATTTGGATTCGGGCTTCTTTTCTCCATTCTCTTGCTTGCTTGCTTACCTAGCACTTTATTGTTTTAGTGACCTAGTTATCAACCTGTCTTAGTTGGGTCACTTTACAAATATCATATATATTTGTTTTAATAGGAAAAATATCCTAGTTTTATAATAATAATAATAATAATAATAATAATAATAATAATCTATATGTTCTTAACCATTAGACCCTCTCTCTCTCTCACACACACACACACTATATATATATATATATATATAATTGTAATATAATTTTGAGGATTAATTTAATTGGTTTATAGCTAATGTGAGTTTTTCATATTTCTAATTGGTCATAAATAATAAGAGTGAATTATTTACTCATTTACCATCCATAAAACATGAAAAAATAAAAATATTGAAAGGATTTTTCAAAAATATATTTCCATATATATATATATATATATATATATATATATTTTAATTAAATAATTTTATTTTTTACTTAGATTCTTTAAATTATTTTAAGTAAATTAAAATTTTCAAAATTAAATTTATTATTATTAAAATTGAAATTATCTATTCATTAATTTTAAATTATATTTCCATTAAAATTTTGACTTAGATGTTAGAAGGATAAATGCTCCATGTGAGACTTATGGATTATGACTAAGTCACAAGTTATTAGTATATGTGGTTTGAGAATTCTTGGATTATAGTAATAATTGGGATATTTAATCCAAGTCCTAAACCAGATCACTCTAATAAATTAAATATTTTCCATAATTAAAAATAAATAAAAAATAAGAAATTTGATCTCTAATATGGAAGACAACATGGATGTCTTCCATGAGTAGGAACTACCCTATTCATGAATATGTGTATCCATTGTGCTTAAAGATGGTAGCGATGAAACTGAAGTGTCAAATTATGGATGTGGGGGTTATTTACAATGTGCCAAACTATGTGCCCCTTCGGTGCCCAACCCTTGACTCTTGGGTCAAAGATGGTGTACAGAATGGAAAAGCAATAACCAGCTTGTTGTGCAGCATTCAATGATATGGAGACTAGTATATACACCATCAGATCACCTTGGTATATACATTGAGATATATCCAATGATGTATATACCACCTGCCACAGCATTGAATATTGCGCAACAGATTGGCTATTGCTAATTGTACATAATGTGTCTATTTCCATTGATTATTGTTCGCCATACATAATGTGTTTATTTCCAAAATGAAAATGTGTAACTGAATTATTGGATTTAGCCCACTGACTCTTGCAGTAAAAGAAATGAAGTCTGTCTATACATTGTAATCATGCCAAAGCCTAGAATTTGATGGACTACAACCTATATTTTGTCCAACAACTCATACTTAACACGAGGTATTTAGAAGTAAACTCGAGGTATATTGTGCCCATGTAAATGAAGTTACAGAGATTTGGAAGTAAACTCGAGGTATATTGTGCCCGCTCTTTGTGCATTTTTAAGAATGAAATGAGAGATATTGCTGACTGCTTAAACTTTTAAGTATGAAGTTATATTTGAGTCCAGTATATTGAATTTTACTTTTAGTGAAAGTTAAAT
>CBVK0100462644.1:0-12114 GCA_900067695.1 Picea abies
GTAGAGGATGTAGTCGCGATTATAGTCAGGTGCACTAATTAAAGGTGCGTTTGAAAGCGCTGCTTTAAGATCGTCAAATGATTGTTGGGAATGGTCGTCCTAGTGAAAAGGGATGTCATGACATAGTAAGCGGAGGAAACCGTGTGCGTGTATGGCGTAATCCCGGACAAAGCATCTAAGAAAGTTATCTTTTCCCTTAAGACTCTGAAGTTGCTGTAAATTTCAGGGAGGTGGAATTTTGGTGATAGCTAGGACTTTGAGGGGGTCCACGATAATACTGCTTTGGGAAACAATAAAACCGAGGAGGCACCCTGCGGTGACACATAACACACACTTGATAGGATTCAAGCGGATGTTATATAGACGACACCGTTGAAAGATGGTTTGTAAATCATCGAGATGATGGGTGCGTTTCTTGGATCGAGCTATGAGGTCGTCCAAGTAGGTGAAGATGATATTAGCCAGATCAAGAAGGATGTATGTCATCGCTCGCTGGAAGGTTGTGCCGAAATTTTTTAAGCCAAAAGGCATGACACGATATTCAAAAGTACCCCACGGGGTAGCGAATGAAGTTTTATACTGATTGGCTGGGTGGATTTGAATTTGGTTATAGCCAGAGAATCCATCCATAAAGGAGAGAGCCTTGTGGCCGTCGCAGTCGTCGATAATTTGATCAATGAAAGGCATTGGAAAGTTGTCTTTGGGACATGTGTTATTGAGATCGCAAAAGTCTGTGAAAACGCAGATAGTGCCCTGGTTTTTGTCGATGGGTACAGGGTTGGAAACCCATGAGGTATAAGCGATGGGGTAAATAAACCTGACAGTGTGTAATTTGTCAATTTCGGCTTTGATAGCCGCGGATTTGGATGGGTGTAGTGGTCGCTGTTTTTGGCGAACTGGTGTGATGTCGGGCTAGGTGTCGATGCGATGTTCGACAATAGAGGGATCTAGTCCATGCATTTCCATGTATGACCAGGAAAAAATATCCCTATATTCCTGGAAGAGGGATTTATATGCGACGATTTCCTGAGGAGTGCAAGCAGCTCCAATGATGATTTCTTTGACGATGCCATTTTTAATGGAAATGTCGATTTTGATGGTGGGGGAAAGGTTGGCCATATTACCTTCTTCAAAAGCATCAAGGGCAGGACTGGGATTGTTGAACCAATCGATAGGCCCTGACGGGATAAAATCTTTGGTTTCGATTGTGTAAATGGGGTTTTGGTTAGGAGGCATGGGGGTGTCCTGTGGAGAGAAGAGTGCGCGGTGATGTAGCGCATCCCAGGGAGAGTCCGGGTGGTTTATCTCTTCCAGTATTTCCTCATCGCATTGGAAATGTCGGGAATACAAGGGGTCATGAGGAGTGATTTCGGTGATAGTGTGGTTGCCCCCTGATGAAGAAGCAGGGGGAACAATGCTAGGAGATGGTGAGGGTTCACTCAACATAAACCATATATTGAAGTACTGAGGGGTACCTGTGGTGGTTGGGTGGAGAGTGTCTGTAGGTAAATGAGAAGGAGAGTTGGGAGGGTTGGGGGGTAAATCCTCAGATACGTCATCTAAGAACCACGAAGGTGTTGGGAGTGCCTCGGGCTCGAGAGAAATGACATGAAGATCCTCTAGTGATGAGGTAATGTCCATTATCGCCTCTGCGGGTTGGTGAAGCAGGGCCAATTGACATTGCCTGTATTCAAGTATCATAGGACACTGGTATGTAAAATGAGCTAATGAATCATAGAGAGAGCAAGGGCGTCTCATACGTTCATTGACTGAAGTGGTGACATAACGAATGTCAGCAATATTTGTTGAGGAGGACGTAGTAGGGCTGGGGTTGTTCTAGAAGTTCTAGCGTACTGTGGCTAATGTCTGCCGAAAGCGTGGCAGTGGTGGGCAATGATGGGTGTAATGGCCATACTCTGAACAGATAGCACAAGCGTATTTGGTCCTCAACCCATTACTACTGGAAGGGTGGGTGGTAGTGGTGGGACTAGCAGTAGTGGTGGGTGTTGTGGGAGTTTGATTGAGGGGGATCAAATTCCGTAATTCAGGTAGAGATGGAAAGTTGTTGGTTTGGTGGCCCTCTTTCTCACATAGTGCGCAAGGTGGTGGGATGCGTGGATGAAGTGGAGCAATGGGCTCCTTCTTATTTCTCCTGCCCCCAACTGTAATAGGGGGATTAGTGAGTGGGCAAGTGGTGGGGGTAAGGATGGGAATCGTCATGGGGATGCCTTCCTGTGGGGGAAGGGATGGTCGAGGGACCATATCAGGTGGGTGTAAATACCACACTGGGATTGCTAACACCATATTAGGTAGTGTGAGTGTTGCGGCTACCTAAAAAGCTTCTATACCGGGTGGAGGGTAAAAGAAGGGAATTTGAGTGAGAGGTTGGGGAACTGTCTCCCAAACTGGACTATGTCCTTGGGGAGAGGTGGAATCGTGGACTGATGGGGTCGATGAGTGTCCATGGGGGTTTTGAGGAGGGGTTTCTGTGATGACTGGGACGTCAGATATGACAGAAGCCTCTATAGGAGGAAGGGTATCCTCTGTGTGAGTTCCGTTAGATGATATGACGCATACTTGATTAGTAGGATGAAGGAGTGGTGGTGCTCCATGGTATGTCCCTAACAAGGATGGATCTTTAAAAATCCCAGGACCCATCTCGACGAGTGGATATGCATCTTGGTTTTTGTGGATGAGAGGAAGAATGTTATCGAGGTTGGCAGATGGGTTAGGCTCATAATGTGAGACTTGGTCTATGGTTACGATCTTCCCATTGTGGGGGAACATCATTGTCCGAAAGATGGAAGATGCCACTGCCTTCATGGCGTACATGTAGCTATGACCGAATAGGATATTATAATCGAGCGGGGCGTCGATAACTTCAATATCGATGAGAATAGTCTTTCCCCCGAGTTCAACGGGGACATTTTGGAAGAGCCCTTCAGGAGAGGATGGTCGTTCGTCATAATCTCGTAATGTGATGGTAGAGGTTATGAATTCCGAGGAACCAAGTTTCTGCCATACTATTTTGGACATGATGCACGTAGATGCACCTTCATCGATGATACACCGATGAACTGTGATGTTTCGTATTTTCACTGGTATTTGAAAAGCTATCAAGGCGGGAAGACGAAGTTCTCCGCTATCAAGATCAAAGGTGATGAGTCGGGTATCTGCAGGGTCGACTGCCCCCAAGGCGGAAAGTAGTGATTTCCACTGAGTAGGACAAGTCTAGACGACTTCCAAGACTAACATGGCAACTGGGGATTGTGCTATGTCATCTACCAAACTATAGTTATGGGTTGCCCTAGCTTGTGGGTTGTGGACATTCCTACGCAATGGGATGTGAGGGATGTGAAGCGGTGTTTCAGCAGAAGGGCGAGGGATCACCAATGGGGGTTCCGATGGTGGAGGGTTTGTTTCTGGAGGGATGGAAGGAGACTCAACATGTGTATGATACTGATGACTACGCGTTTGCAGAAGGATTTCTTCCTCACTGGTGAGGAGAATTGTATGCTTTGCTGGGTTGTTGGGGTTGAGGTATTGTCCCACCTGAGGTGGGGGGTGCTGTGTGTCCTATTGGGTGTTTATCACACCTTGATGTGGAATAGGATTTCGCATCATGGCAGGAGGGGTTTTTTTCACATATTGTTGTGGTGCCTGTTGAGGGGCAGGTTGTGCAGGAGAATGGGGAAGACTACCAGAGTCTTTCAACCGTTTGAAATCAGCGATCTGGGGGCAATGATGAGTGTAATGGCCGAATTCACCACAAAGGGCACAAGGGAAGATAGTTTTAACATTATTTCACCCTTGGCGTTTATTATTATTATTTCCCCCTTGGGGGTTTTGGTTCCCTTGGTTCTGGTTGCCCCCAGTTGGTTGGTGCTGTGGGGGTTGATTCTCGCCTTGACCTGGGTTGTTGTTATTCCTGTTCTGCCATTTCTTCTTGGCATTGTTCGATGGATGAGTTGGGTTGGCTGTATTCAACTATTCAAAACTTTGGTATTATTGAGCAGCAGAGGGTTGAACAAAATTTACCCCCGCATGAGGATGTGGGGGAGCCATGGGTTATGGAGGACCAGGAAATGGGAAGTATGGATTTTGTGGTGGTACCAATCCATAAGGTACATAGGAAGGCGTAGTGCTTTCACTAGTACTATAAGCTAATGTTGAGGGAGTACCATTGTTCATGGGAATAGGTGGATGTATGGGAGGTGTTGGTGGTGGTCCACTGATGGGTGGAGGTATAGCAACAAGGTATGGCTGTTGATAAGGGGGTGGGGGGTAATAAGGAGTGCCCCCGTATGCCGGTGGGTATTTAGGTGTTCCATACATCGGTGGTGGTTGGGGTTGTGGACCATGGTGTCTGGTGGCACCTATTAGTCTGTCTGCTGAGTGAGACATCCCAGGTTTGTCTTGGCCAAATGGCACAGGTTTTGGAAGATCAGGAAGTACTGTGTATAAGTACCCTAACTGTGCATAGATGAGGTCATACTGATGGGCCTTACTGATGGCTTCCTCTTCAGATTGAGGGAAGGTGGAAGCTACATCCTTACCAAGGAGAGAGACAAGTGATCTAAGAAACCAATTGAGACACTGTTGCTTGGTGGTTTCTACTTTGCACAAACTACGTCGCCTACGCCACTTGTGAATGTGGTCAACGATGTGTGTGGCTGAGGTTTGTTTGAAGTTAGATAGTAGTTAAAGACCATTGTCGTGGCGGATGGGTAATTGGAAAAAGGTCAAGAATGCTTTGGATAATGACTCAAAGGTTGCGTGAGACCCCGATTTTTCTTCGACATACCATTTAGCCGATAGGCCAGTGAGTGTGCATTGAAATAATCGCAGTCTAATGGAATCATCCATAATGCTATTGGAGGAGCACAATAGGTGAAAGGTCATGACATGGTTTCCAGGGTCATCCCCTGCCTTTCCTTCAAACTTTGGTATGTCTGAAGGTAGTTTGGTTGGCATTGCAGGCCATGTGGGATCATGCAATGTAGGATCATTGGTGAGTTTAGTGAGATCTGGTATGTTGAGAGAGGCCAAATATGACATCTGTAGTGGGGGGGGAGGATTAGCTCAGGCCATAGTATGTTGTGAACCTGACCCGTGAGGGGGGCTAGGTGGGTTGGTGCTCCCTCCTTGAGAGGAAGTGGGTCCCCCACTTCCATGTAAAGGAGAGCGAGTGAATGGATGACCTTGGGAAGTTGACCCAAGTAATGTAGAACCAAGCAAAACTGATCCTAAGATAGTGGCACTCACAGGAGTGTGTGAAGGAGGTGCCGATGAGCGGGAACAACCATATACTCCCCCTAAGATAGGAGGGAGGTTGAGCAAGCGTCGTGAATGATGGGGGTTCTGTGGTTCCCCTATGATGTCAGACTAGTTGTGTGTATGTGTGCAAAATGTGGTGAGAGTAATATAGAAACAAGAGCCTTTGCGTTGACTGTTTACACAATATATATATCCAAATCAAACTGTAATCAGATGTGCGTCATACATAAAATGAGAAAGAAGCATATATGTGGGTAAGTGGGTTTTGTCTGCGTGGGGGAATCAAAAGAAAGAAAATTCTCATGTCCTAGAAGACGTAACGTCCTTCCTCTCAAATAGCACTGGACCTTCCAATAGTACTCAATAGTGGGGTCTGAAGTCACCGGAAGAGAAACTAGTGAAGGATGAAATAATTGGTTATAATGAGAGGTAAAGGGGGCATATCCCGAAAGAGCTGGCGATATTTCCTAATAGCCACACAAAATCCAATCAAGGTGCAATTGCAGCCCACAATTGCCACCTGGGTAGATGTCCTAAATTTGGTCACTAGGTACCTCGGTCAAAGTGCGACATTTAGATTTTTGGCCTAAGAAATGGGTCACGGGATGGATCCCGTCCAAGAGGTGGGTGCCTCAAGGGGGGATGCACAGAACAACCGGACCTCAGCCTTCAACCCTTCACAGGTATCTCCCTGCCTAATGGTGATTGGAACACTTGACTTGGAGGATTTTCAGTTCCCTATTTGACAACCTCTATGTTTTGACAATGTGAGAACTAGATAACAAGGAGTTATTTTGATGCCTATCCCCAAAATCCTACCTAGACTAAAAAATTTCTTTTGGCACCTCCTGTGGAGGAAGACTTAGTGATTTTTTAGAAAGTTTTTAGATGTAGTTGTTTTGGGAGGTTGGGGGTGCAAACCAACCTCGTTGATTAAAAATGGGAGTGGATAGCCCAGTCAAGAAAAGATGGGGTGTTTTCGGAATCCCTTTGGAGGAAACTTACTTTGACCTCCACGTTTCGAGAAGAAGCTATGTGAGTGATAAGTGACTTTTGTGTGTGAGTGAAATTGTGCCAATTTTTTAGTGAATTAGATGTCACCTTGCTGCATGTGGACTTCGCTTGGTCCTTACAAGAGTTTGATTACCTAATTAACTAAGTGCCTTTGGTACAACCTTGCGTAATTCAAAAATCCCTAAGAAGCTAGCATGCGGACATGTGGGTCCGTTACTATCCTTTTAACTCCCTATTGTGATGTAATCTAAGAAAAGCTTGAAAATATCCTAGATTGAACATGTGGGCATGTATGGGCCCATTACAAACCTTTAAACTTCCCTAGTGTTTTGATATAAGAAAACAAAAATTCAAACACTATCCTATCTTTGTAGAATGTGGGCATGTATGGGCCCGTTACAATATTAATATGTGTTTTGAAAAATAAAACTAAGAGGAGTCCCAAGAAGGGTTGGTGTCCTCTCCTAAAGGTTTTAATGTTCTTTAAGGGAGATGAAATTGTTTCACAATCTTTTTCTAATTCTCAAGGTCGCTTGAAGGCACGAGAGAAGAGCATACTAAGCGATTGTAATTCAACTTCTAGTCCCAATGTAAGTTAAATGTGATTAAAAATGATTTCCACCTTATCTTGTGAGTCAAAACAAGCCATCCATGTGGCAAAAAGCAAATAAGGGAAATTGATTTTATCCTCCTAAGTGCCTATGTGTTTTTTGACTAACCCCTTTATATGATGAGGGGACTAAGTGTGGTGTAGCTTTAAAACATGCTTGGAATCATTTTTAAGAAGGAAAATACCCTTCCCCACATTTCAACAACTTACAATGTGAAATTTTTCTCAGATGCGCGGGTCCTAGTGGGGATAGAGGTGCACAGGGCGCATGTGCGCGAACAGAGACAAGTTAAACAGTGCACGTGCACAGAACATAACTGTGAATCAAGCGCATGGGCGCACGATGCACGTCTGTGGGGCCAAAAACCCACGCATATGTGGCACACAGACGAGAATGAAAAATCCGAATGGATTTCTCTCAATTCAACTTGGAATTGGCTAGTTGGTAGGTTGGCTTAGGCCGGTTAGTGCACCTGCAAGTTAAACAAACTAAAAGAAGAGAAAAATAAACCCAAATGAGGTAGGAAATTGATACCTTTCCCCAGTGGAGTCACCAATCTGTTGCGCCTCTTTCGTCACCTTGGTGAGCAAATAAGAGGTGCTTGCAAGCTCAGTTGGGTCTGCTGAGCAGGATAGCTGTAAAGAAAAGAGTTAGAGAAAGAAAAAAAAAACTATAACTAAGAATTAGACTAATAGATGAAATAAAAATTAAAATCATGAGCATAGGGACATAGAAATAACAAGAAAAAAAAGACCCATGTCACCAATGTTTGAGGCTGATCTATTGATGAAAACAAAGCACCAAGAAGAAAGGGGACTATGAGTCCCTTCTTCCTCCAAGGGAAGGTTCTTGGACCCTCACTAGCTAGCTCTTCTTACAACAAAGAAAATGGAAAATGGTGATGAAAGAACTCTTTACAAATCCACTCAATGGTGAGATGGATTGCTCAATGTAATGGTGCCAATGTGCTCTTGTCAAGGATGGAGTCCTTAAAACAATATAGGAAACATAACATTACTTTGAATTCCTTGAGAAAATGAGGTGCATTCATGGCTTTTTACAACATTGCATTGGGTTATTGTGTAACTGCTTTGTAGTGTGAAAAGAGGCCATTTAGGGCATTATTAGGTCTTTGACCAGCCCACCAGTCGGATCCAGCCCAGATTTGAGGGTCAAATCGGCTTGGGAGCTGAACCGTAAGTGGTTGGGAGGCCGACCACTTTCATAAATGCGCCGTTTAGCAGGTGCGCGGATTTTTGCGCTAACAGTCGTGCATCGTGCACATATACACGATTTCTACGTTCCTGTTCCGCGCATGTGCGCACGCGCCCAATGTCTGCAAAGTGCTCTTCAATGTTTCACTACTTTGTATAGTTTTTTGACCTTTTTGAATGCTGTGGTATTAATTCAGGTTCATGAATGACTTCATTACTGGTTGACGATGCTGAGTTCTTGTAACCATGTGCGGATGAAATTTCAGTGATAACAATAACATTGATGAATGTCACTCCAAACAATCATTGTTATTTGAGATGAAAGCATCAGAGTTAGACACTGACTTAGAATCTGATTCAAAACAATATAAGGGAAAAAAAATCATTAATGTGGATCCTAGTGTCACCATTGCTACCATAAAGGTCCAACTAGAGGAACTAGAGGAGCCTAAATAAGGGGAGCGCCTATTCCACTCACAGATGTAGGTGAAGGGAACCCAACTCCATTTCATTGTTGACACTGGTATATAGAAGAACCTAATCTCATCATAAGTTGTAACTAGGTTTTACCTAACAATGACAATGCAACCTTGACCATACACCATCATTTGTCTTATACAAGGATGAGACATTTGTGTCATCTAGCAATGCTTCATGCACTACAACATCAAACCCTTCAAATATGAGGTATTGTGTGATGTTCCCCCACTCCAAGTTTGTGATTTTAGTCTAGGACAACCATGTATGTGGAAGCATCATGTTGTTTACATAGGCCTGGTAGCGTCATTATTACTTTGGCAAGTCAAATCCATATGGTTCTAGAGATAGTCCCAACTACTTCGATCTCTTTGATCTTTGTGAAGCAGTGTGGAAAGTGGTATTTTATACTAGGATATTTTTCCTCTTTATGGTTTGGTTGGAAGGTGGATGGAAGATCGATACAACCTCCAAAAACTTTGCACAAGGTTTCTCTACACTGCAAAAGAAAGTGGAAAAGATAGTATAAAAACACAAAGACATATTTGTCTCACCTATTGGGGTTCCTTTTCACTATGAGGTAAATCACTCAATTGATTTGACACCCGATTCTCCTCTTCTTAATGACCCCGTATATAAGCGCTCTATTATGGAGAATGTAGAAATCAAATGCTAGATCCAAGAGATATTTCTGAAGAGCCATATTAGACCAAGCTCCTCACTTTGTTGGGTACCCATTTTTCTATTACAAAAGAAGGATGGGACATGGAAAATTTGTATTGACTACATAGCCATGAACAATATCACACTCAAGAATCGGTACCTAATCCATTGGATAAATGATATTATATATCAAGTCAAGGGAACCAAAATTTTCATTAAGATTGATCTGAATCTAGGATACCACTAGGTGTACATTGACGAAATGGATTTATGGAAGACAAAATTCAGGTCTAAAAAAGTTATCTTTGAGTGGTTGTTCATGCCTTTCAGCTTGACTAATGGCTCAACCAAATTCATGTGGATGGTGGATGATGTATTGCAACCATTGACAAACTCCTTTGTGGTTGTGTGTTTGGATGACATCCTCATATTTAGAAAAACTTGGGAGGAACATTTGAATCACATTCAATAGGTCCTAGACACCCTGTGACAACATAATTTATATGCTTATTTTGAGAAGTGTTCCTTTAGCATATAATCATCTAGGTGGATATTGGTGGCCACCCACCTATTCCAACTGGCTCCTCTTGACAATTTTTAGTTCAGCATGTTCTTTTGTACTTATTTGTAATTGTGGGTTATACAATTTTGGGGATATCTAAATTCCTACACATCTTTCCAGTTGGATACTGGTGGCCTCCCACCTAATCCAACTAGCTTATTTTGTATGTTTTCATGTCAACACATCTTTTTGTACTTCCAGAGCCGTTTTGGGGTCGTAAATAGTGTTTTTTTGTCTTGGCACAGTCAAACTATATATGGAGTCATATTTTGATGGCGTAATGTGTATTTCCCTAAAATACCTTTCCAATGGGCTATCAAGCACCTAAAACGGAGGTCGTATGCAAAATTTACGACCCCAGAAAGTTGAGGTACCAACTTAACCATAGGGGCCCACATAACGTGTGGTGTTTCATCTCCTAGGGTTAGGTTTTTGGATGTCTAAGGTTTTGGTATTCATGAGTAATATCAAAAAGGCCTCTAGAGCCTCATTGGAATCATTTTTCTTAGATAGATGCGTGTAGCAGCCACATCTCTTCTCAGAGATAGCTACCACCATTCGAGCAAGTGTTTCAGTTTTGCAGATTTATAGTTTCAACCTATTTCATTTATTCAATAGAAGATATTGTTCACTGGATATCTGTGTTGTTCTTCATATCTCTGTGTTTATTGTATTCAGTCTGTTAATTAGTTCGTTCCACTGCTAAATCCATATCAGTGGTATCAAAGTGATATGCTCTTCATTTATTTTTCTTTGTGCATGTCCTCGACATGATTTGGGTATAAGAAGTTGGGAATTGAACCAATCGATTCGTTGTAAGACCGACCGCACCAAGCCCGACAATAACCCATGGGGGATGAAAATAAATATGATGGAGTATTTAAAATTTTGCTTGAGGAATCCATTGCGTGAAAAAGGAACAAAATGATGGAAAACTTTGTTGTGTACATCCTTCTACGGCTTCCCACATGAGAAGAATCGTCATCAAGCGGCCATGCAACCCTCTTCAAGGTACATGTATATTTTGATATTCCATTATTTGAAGGAATGATAGATGCATATTCTGTAGATAAATGGTTGAATCTACTCGTAGGGTATTTTTCGGTCCACAATTTTTCCGATAGGGAAAATATTACTTTTTCACTCCTCAAGGTTGTCCCCCATGTTGAGGAATGGTGGGATACTTACTCTAAGAAAAGGGCCATAGAGTAATCTGCAATATTTGTGGTTTCCCATACATGGGATTACTTTTGGGATGCCATTAAATAACAATACTACCCCATTGGAAGCTACGAGGACCAGTACACCCGATGGACCACCCTGCATCAAGAAAGGGGCCAAACAATACCCAATTTCACCAATATTTTCCATACCCTACACACCAAATTGGGTATCAAGGACTTTGAGTGACATCTGGTGCTCAAATACCGCAGCTGTTTGCATAGATACATTCAAACATAAATGGAGTTTTTAGACATTGCCTCATTGGGTACGGATTATAGATATGTTGTCAAGATGAAGAAGAAATTTAAGCAGAAGAGGCAAGAGTTTGGATCTGAAAATTCCTCACATCTGAAGCAGGGAAAAGGAGGCCCCAACCCACATGGAAAGGGATAGAGAAAATATGGCCACTCTTAGGACAACCAGTCCAACACGAAATACAAGAAGGACAATGAAAATATGAAGAAGGACATGAGAAAATGGTGTGAATACCATTAAATCCCTTGGCACAAAACTTAAGAATGCCTCTCCAAGTAGTAACTTGTGGCCGAGCTGAAGGAGTCCAATTTCGAGGTTGATTCTGACTCCTAATCTAATCCAGAAGGAGGGAAGCATATTATCGATTATGAACCCAGTACAACTGTTGCTACCACCAAAGTCCAGCCAAGCGAACTAGAAGAACCAGAGGAAGGGGAATTCCTTTTTCACTCATAGATGTGGGTAAATGGGGCTATGCTTCATTTCATTGTCAATAACGGAAATCAAAAGAGCTTGATCTCAATAGAGGTCGTCAGGGAATTGGACTTGTCGATGACACCGCACAGGCAACCCTACACCATAGGCTGGCTTCGCCAAGGAAGCGTTATCTGTGTCAGCCAACAATGTGGTTCGCCGTATGACATCAAGCCATTCAAAGACGAGGTATTGTGTGATATTTCTCCCCTTGAAGTTTGTGATGTTATTTTAGGACAACCATATTTGTGGAAACATCATGCTGTGTATGAGTTTAGACCCTGGAGTGTTATTATTGTTGGGTATGTGTTATATTCTTTGCACGAGTAGCAGTGTCTGAGCG
>CBVK0100462645.1:0-12114 GCA_900067695.1 Picea abies
ACGAGCATTTGCTTTCTTTTGATTCCCCCACGCGGACAAAACCCTCTTACCCACATATATGCTTCTTTTTCATTTATGTATGATGCACATCTGATTACAGTCTGATTTGGATATATATATATATATTGTGTACACATTCAATGCAAAGGCTTTTTTGGGTTCTACATTTCTCTCACCACTTGTTGCACACATTCACACAACTAGCCCGACATCATAGGGGTACCACAAGAACCCCCGTCGTTCACGACGCTTACTCAACCTTCCTCCTATCTTAGGGGGAGTATCTGGTCGTACCCGTTCAAAGGTACCTCCTCCACACACTCCTGTGAGTGCTACCATTTTGGGATCAGCTTTGCTTGGTTCTACATTACTTGGGTCAACTTCCCAAAGTCATCCATCCACTCGCTCTCCTCTTCACGGAAGCAGGGGACCCTCTTCCTCTCAAGGAGGGAGCACCAACCCACCTAGCCCCCATCAAGGGTTAGGTTCACAACACAACATGGCTGGAGCTAACCCTCCCCCACCACTACAGATGCCATACTTGGCCTCTCTCAACATACCAGATCTCACAAAACTCACAAATGATCCTATATTGCATGACGCCACATGGCCTGCAATGCCAACCAAACTTCCATCAGACATACCAAAGTTTGAAGGAAAGGCAGGGGATGACCCCGCCAACCATGTTATGACCTTTCATCTATGGTGTTCTTCCAATAGCATCATGGATGATTCCGTCAGACTGCGCCTATTTCAACGCACACTTATCGGTCCATCAACCAAATGGTACGTAGAAGAAAGATCAGGGTCCCACACGACCTTTGAGTCATTAGCCAAAGCCTTCTTGACCTTTTTCCAATTACCCATCCGTCATGACAATGGTCTAGAACTACTGTCTAACTTCAAACAGACCTCAGCCACCCACATCGCTGACCACATTCATGAGTGGCGTAGGCAACGTAGTTTGTGCAAAGCAGAAACCACCAAACAACAATGCCTTGACTGGTTTCTTAGATCACTTGTCTCTCTACTTGGTAAAGACGTCGCTTCCACCTTCCCTCAATCTGAAGAGGAAGCCATTAGTAAGGCCCAACAATATGACCTCATTTATGCACAATCAGGATACTTATACACAGTGCTTCCTGATCTTCCCAAACCTACACCATTTGGCCAAGACAAACCTGGGATGTCTCATTCAACAGACGGACTAATAGGTGCCACCACACACCATGGTCCACAACCCCAACCACCATCGATGTATGGCACACCTCAATACCCACCGGTTTATGGGGGCACTCCTTACTACCCCCCACCCGCTTATCAACAGCCATACCCTGTTGCTATACCTCCACCCATCAGTGGACCTCCACTGGCACCCCCCATACATCCACCTATTGCCACAAGCAGTGGTACTCCCTCAACAGCAGCTTACAGTACTAGTGAAAGAACGATGCCGTCCTACGTACCTTATGGACCAGCACCACCACAAAATCCATACTTCCCCTTTCCTCGGCCTCCACAACCCATGGCCCCCCCACATCCACATGCGGGGGTAAATTTTGTTCAACCTTCCGCCGCTCAACAATACCAGAATTTTGAACAAATGAATACAGCCAACCCAACTCATCCATCGAACAATAACAGGAATAAAGGAAAGAATAGGAATAACAACAATCCTGGTCAAGGCGGGAACCATCCCCCACAACACCAACCCCCTGGGGGCAACTAGAACCAAGGGACCTAAAACCCCCAAGGGAGCAATAACAACAAACTCCAAGGGCGGAATACTATGAAAACCATCCACCCTTGTGCTCTTTGCGGCATGTACGGTCATTACACCCACCATTGCCCCCAGATCGCTGATTTCAAAAGGTTGAAATACTCGAGGAATCTTCCCCCTACCCCTGCACAACCTGCCCTGCAGCAGGCACAACAACAGTATGTGCAACAACCCCCTCCCGCCGTACTGCAAAATCCTATCCCACACCAAGGCGTGGTAAACACCCAATAGGATGCACAACATCCCCCACCTCAAATAGGATAATACCACAACCCTAACAATCCAATAGAGCGTACCATTCTCCTCACCAGTGAGGAAGAAATCCTTCTGCAAACACGGAATCGTCAGTATTCGGCTGAGTCTACTTCTACCTCTCCAGAGACAAACCCTACACCAGTGGCACCCCCGTACGACCCCCTGTACCTACCCTGCCCAAAAATTGGAAACCTATAGCTATGCAGGATGTTCAGACCACTAACCTGAAACTCACACGCCGGGAAACGGATGCCTCGTGCTCTTGGAATCACTCAATCCCCTCTAGATCTGCTCTGGAACTCACTGTAGCAGCAGGTACAAATGAGGTGGCAATGTGGGCCCTACAACTATATATAGGGTTTTTGCCAAACTTCCACTCACCATTCTGGGAGCCCACGACGTCCATTTTTCGAACAGTCTTCAGCCACGGGATCAACATCCCGCCGCCTACATCATGGCTGCTCCTGGGCCACTTTTTATCCTGAGCCCCCGGGGTGCCTTTTTTCTTTCACATCATGGCCAGGCATGCACACACATTGTCACATTTATCTAATACATGTTCATATTTGGTATTATCTTCAGATATTGTTCACTTTGGGTATTTGGTTGTTATGTGTGCAGGTACTTGATCCATCATCTCTCAACATCATTCCTTCAGGTATATACTCAGCACTGGCATGTAGTCTCTCCCACTGTGTTGCATTTACAATTCCAGTCATTCCCTCTGATATTGACCTTTAGGACACCCTTTTCCGGCTCTGCAGTACCCCCACCTCCATTTTTGCATCTACGGTACTGTAATCCAGTAGCATTCTCACCCACATGAGTTGTCTCATTCATAGCACCTTTTTTCACTTTTGACACTCATGCTGTTCTTCATTACCCTTTAGGGATGGGAGTCCCGATAGTCTTACATCATGTTGCGAATTAACCACATACTTCTTCTCCTCATTTTGCTAGCTTCCCATATAGACTCCCAGATCATCGCTTTATGGTTATGTTCTTTTTTACCTGCCCCTCCGCAGGATCATGAACCCACCATTTCATCCACCATCAGTTTGCCCATCTGCGAACCTATCTTCATTTCACCTACCTCATACAGAAACTCGCCAATGGGGCCCCCACCCTTCATCAGTTTCTCATGACAATTCTGCCCTCCCTGGGGCACGCATTTCACACTGGGGCACCCATTTCTGTATTTGTACATTTCTCACCAAAATTATTTATTATTTATTATTTATTGTACAAACACCTTTACCTTCAGTCATTACCTTCCTCGTCGTCACCGTCGGCGACTTTCTTTCTTTTGGCCACACGCAACCCATGTCACCCTTGGATTGGAGCAGTACTTATCATTTACCCTTGCCGACATCGTCCATATCTTCAGAGTACCCCACAGGTCAGTTACCTCTTCCCTCTGAATTTGTTCACCTTGTCCCGCCTCTGGCACAACTTAACACCAGTCTTGTCGTCCCCCTGACACTCGACCTTGTTACGCGGTTGCGGCCACTGTTTCTCTTATATCTCCTCCAACCAAGGGCAGTCTTGAGTCATCCCACTTCTTGATTTCGTCCATGTACCTCTG
Organism: Picea abies; assembly: GCA_900067695.1. Taxonomy (NCBI): domain Eukaryota; kingdom Viridiplantae; phylum Streptophyta; class Pinopsida; order Pinales; family Pinaceae; genus Picea; species Picea abies. The sequence continues at coordinate 3,621 of CBVK0100462645.1, forward strand.
CCACTTCCTCACCTCAGTATATTCCACAGAGCACCTTTTTGCTTCTGGGAGTCGCGTCCCCCTTTTTTTTGACATCAGCACACTTTTCCAGAAGGGCGACAATATCTTGATTCTCATTCTCTATTTTAATGAGAGATCTCGGATGGCACAGGGTGAAACACCATTGCTCCCTGCTGTCATTGGCCCCCATAACATTCAACGCCAACACTCTCTCATGTTATGGTGGGTCTTACTAGGTGACTGTTGCATTTATTTTTGTCATTTGCCGAAGACCTCTGAACGTGGTAGGGCCATCAATGCCCACATCATCGTCGTTGCTTATTACAACGATCATTGCCTCTTATTCAGAGTATGTTCCTTTGCAGAATTGTCTTCTGCCTTTATCATTATCGCCCCCGAGGGCGCTGCAGTTGTCTACACCAACACTTCCACCATCTTTTTTCAGAGTTACATCACACAAGCATGGGGCATGCCCGCCTCGTTTGTACACAATTGTATATTTTTTCTCTGCACGTCTCTCAGAAGGTCGAGATACCGGTTCCTTCTCTCTCCAACGGATCGCTCCGAACGGTCCCACTCTTGCTTTCCCTTACAACCACATTCTCAGTAGAAGAAACATTGATGGATTTCGGCTATACGTATTCTCCTAACCTCATCCATCAGGGGGCATCTGTTATCACCGAAATTTCGTCTGCACATGGCGACAAGAACTCCACATCATCAAAACAACAATGAAGTCACTCATGGCACTGAGCTATAAAAGGCCATGAGGGTACACTATTTTGGCAAGGAATTCTAAGCATCGTTATGCTGTTCAGATGGTTCAAGGCTCCTCCTTTGACAACAAACCCATCAGCTGCATCACCCAGAGTTCTTTCACTGCTATGCGCAGTTCATTTCATTTGTAAGGAAAACATTGTGTTGAGGGCCCCGAAGAGCTTTCCGCTGGAGGGAGAAGGAACCTCTGGTCTCTTTCTTCAGCGTACTCTGGTTTCATTAATACACCAAGCCTGAAACCATTGATGACCCCCGTGTCTTATGTTTGATGTTTTTGTTTATTTTTGCAGTGTTATTTGCTTTCAGTTGATAGTTAGATTGTAGTTTGTTTTGTTTCTGTTAACCCTTTTGCTCCACAGCTGTTCTACCCTGTCGGACCCAACAGGGTATGCAAGCGCTCTCCATTTGCTCACCTGGTGACCATTTGAACGCGAACACCAAGTTTTTCTAGTTGCATTATCAATAAAATTAACATAATAATGAGATCCACCAAGAGATGATACTTAATTTTGTCCCCATACATTTGTAAGCACAAGTTCCAACTTTTCACTCTTCTTTACTTTTCCAACTCTGAGAAATCTGACTCTCTTTTGTTTTCCATTAACACAGTGCTCACATAAATCCAATTCAACTTGTTTAAGATCTGGCAACAAATTCCTTTTTTGAAGTATATGCATCCCCTTATCACTCATGTGTCCAATCCTATGATGCCACATTGTTGTATCCACTCTTGTAGAAGCTAAAGAGATACACGAGTCAACATTAACAATGCATACATACAATGTACCTACCTTCTCCCCTTTTTCCATTACCAATGATCATTTAGTGACCTTCCACGCCTTATCTGTAAATATAGATATACATCTTTCACTTTCCAACTTCCCCGTTGAAATTAGATTTCTTCTTAGATCTATTATTTGTCTCACCTCTTTCAATAACCATTGGTTTCTATTCTTTTGCTTTATTTTTACCTCACCCATTCCAACAATTTGACATGGTTCATCATCACCCAAATAAACCTATCCAGAATAACCTTGAACATAATATTGAAAATGTTTCCTATGGGTTGTGGCATGAAATTAAGCCACTGGATCTACTACCCAAGATTCAATAATATTATCTAAAAAAATAATCAAAGCATCTTGTAACACATCACCTAAAAATGTTGTAGTTACACAATATGTTGGCATAACTAGTTGTCATTTTGGATATGCACTTGCATCTTAAGAATAACATTGAATGTGTGACCTATGAGACAAAAGAAACTTTAAAAGTGCAAAGTAATACAAGTCACAACCAAAAGAAGTCTTGGAAGTAGTTACATGGTGATTCGAAACAAAAGACATTTTCTTCAACTGCAGTAAACTCAAGATCATATTTACATACATACATACATGTTAACAAGAAATATGGAGATATGCTACACATTGTAAAAGGGTTTGTAAGTACCAAGGTGGCAACCAACAAGTATATTGTTGACTTCTAAATTTGAATTCCATGACCATCAACTTCATGAAAAAGCACATACACCTCATTCTAGAAGGGCTCTTGTGATCCAAGTGGATATCGGTGGTCACCCACCTTTTCCAACTGGCTCAAAACATTTTTTTGACAATTTTGCTAAATTACAAATTTTAGCAGTTTTTCAGGTCTTGAAACTTCTGGAGCCATTTTGAGGCCCTAAAAGATGTTTTTTGGGAAAACAGGGAGCAACATGGAAGTTCTTTAACTGTTTCCCCCAAAATGAATCTCCTCGATGATACCTTTCCAACGGGCTATCATGCACCTAAAACAAAGATCGTATGAAAAAGTTAATACCCCAGGAAGTTGATGTACTAACTTACCCAAATGGGGCCCACATGACTTTTGGCACTTCATCTCCTAGGGTTAGGTTTTTGGATGTCTAGGGTTTTTGGAATTCCTGTTTATTGTAAAAAAATGCCTTCAGAGCCTCATTGTTATTTTATTCTTGTGAATGAGCAAAATCGTCACATCTCTTCTCAGAGATAAGCCGCCACCATTCCAACAAGCTTGTTTTCCGCTGCATTTTACAGTTTCAACTTATTTCCTTATTGAATAGAAAACTATTTTTACTGTATCTCTATTATTTTGTGTTAAGCACCTATTAATAATCTGTAGTCATTTTCTTCTACTCATAAAATCCATATCAGTGGTATTAGAGCAGTCTACTCCTTGTCATCTTAATGCATGTCCCCAATGAGGTTGGAGTACAAAGAGTTGGGTCTCGAGCTTGTTTCTCTTGAGGACAAAATCTCTCGCATGCCCAAGCGACCTCTCATGGTAGGAGAAAAGAAAGATGTAGGGACAAGAGATCCTTTCAAAAAATTTATTGAGGAATCCCTCACGCAACAGAGGAACGAGATGATGGATAGTTTCGTGCAAATCCTTCAGCAACTACCAATAGGCGACACATCTTCTTCAAGCGAAGGTGTCACCCCCTTCAAGGTATAAATAAACTTCAATATTCTTATATTTGGAGGTTAGATAGACATAGATGCTATAGACAAGTGGTTGAATCTACTAGAAGGGTATTTTTATGTCCATAACTTTTTGAATAGAGAAAAGATTACTTTTGCGCTCCTCAAAGTTGTTCCCCATGTCAAATATTGGTGGGAAAATTTCTGTGAGAAAAATGAAATAGAGGAACCCTCATTATTTACAGTCACAACCACCTGAGAATCCTTCAGGGATGTTATTAAGGAACAATACTACCCTGTGGAAAGTTATCATGACTTGTATACCAAATGGACCACACTACGATAGGAAAGAGACCAAGCAGTGCCAAATTTCACAAATATCTTCCATACCTTGTGCAATAAGTTGGGTATCAAAGATTCAGAGTGAAATTGGGTGCTTAAGTATTTTGGTGCTCTGCATAGATACATCCAGACCGAAATGGAATTTTTGGACATCTCATCCTTGGGCGTGGCCTACCGATATGTCGTCAACATCGAGCAGAAGCTCAAACAAAAGATGCAACAATTTGGGTCTTGGAACCCCTCACAACAAAATCCAGGAAATGGTGTCCCCAACACACAGAACAAACGACAGAGAAAATATGAACAGTATTAGGACAACCATTCCAAGCCGCAACCAAAGAAGGACACCAGAAAGACAAAGAAATACACTAGGAAGTGGTGCGACTTCCATAAGAGCCCTTGGAATAACACTGCTAACTGCTGCTCAAAGCAGTCACTGGTGGCTGAAGTGAAAGCCTCTGAATCACATGCGGGTTCTGACTCTGAGTCAGAACTAGAAAGTGGAAGACGGATCATTGAAGTGTAACTCAGTGCCACCATTGCTACCACCAAGCTCCATCCTGGTGAACCAGACGAGCCAGAAGAAGGAGAACACCTCTTCCATTCACAAATGTGGGTAAAAGGCACCCCGCTACACATCATTATTGATAGCGGTAGACAAAATAACCTCATCTCAGAAGATTTTTTCAAGCGGCTGGCCTTGCCGACAATGCCGCACCCACAACCCTACACCATTGGATGGCTCCGCCAAGGAAGCGATCTCTGTGCCAACCAACAGTGCTAAGTATTGTACATGATTAAGCCCTTCAAAGACAAGGTATTGTGTGATGTTGCTCCTCTCAAAGTTTGTGATGTTCTTTTGGGCCAACCTTATTTATGGAAACGTCATGTTGTATATGAGTCTATGCCTCGTAGTGTTATTATTACTTTGAACAGGGAATTGTACATGATACCCGAGGCAGTCCCACCTAGTGATATTTCCTTGATCTCTATTAAGAAATACAGGAAGGTCATCTCTTAGATGGGGAAGTTTTTATTCTTCATGATTCGCTCTCAGAATGAGCGAAAGATCACAACCACATCCAAGGTCTCTGCGACCGACCTCTCCACATAAGAGAAGCAATTAGATAAGGTCACGGAAGAATACTTAGATATCTTCTTCTCACTTACCGGGGTACCTCTGCACTGCTAGGTCAAGCACCCCATTGATCTGACCTTTGACACACTGCTACCCAATGGGCCAGTCTATCGCCTCTCTCTGTTAAAGAATGAGGAGATCAAGAGACATATCCAAGAACTGCCCCACAAGGGGCACATCCGTCCCATATCATCACATTGCGAGAGCCCAATCATGCTGGTACAAAAGAAAGATGGAACCTAGAGACTCTACATCGATTTATACCACAGGTTCGTGTTGGGATTCTCCCATATTGCATGGGCTCTCAGCCAAATAACCAGGGGTGGTGGTAAGGCAAAATTTGCATGGGGCCAGCCCCAAATGAATCTCCTCGATGATACCTTTCCAACAGGTTATCATGCTCCTAAAACAAAGATCGTATGAAAAAGTTAATACCCCAGGAAGTTGATTTACTAACTTACCCAAATGGGGCCCACATGACTTTTGGCGCTTCATCTCCTAGGTTTAGGTTTTTGGATGTCTAGGGTTTTTGGAATTCCTATTTATTGTAAAAAAATGCCTTCAGAGCCTCATTGTAATTTTATTCTTGCGAATGAGCGCGGTCGTCACATCTCTTCTCAAAGATAAGCCACCACCATTCTAGCAAGCTTGTTTTTTGTTGTATTTTACAGTTTCAACTTATTTCCTTATTGAATAGAAAACCACTTTTACTGTATCTCTGTTATTTTGTGTTAAGCACCTATTAATAATCTGTAGTCATTTTCTTCTACTCATAAAATGAAGATCAGTGGTATCAGAGTGGTCTACTCCTTTTCATCTTAATGCATGTCCCTAATGAGGTCGGAGTACAAAGAGTTGGGTCTCGAGCTTGCTTCTCTTGAGGAAAAAAGCTCTCGCATGCCCAAGCGACCTCTCATGGCAGGAGAAAAGAAATATGTCAGGATAAGAGATCCTTTCAAAAATTTTCTTGAGGAAGCCCTCACTCAACAGAGGAATGAGATGATGGATAGTTTCGTGTAAATCCTTCAGCAACTACCAACAGGTGACACATCTTCTTCGAGCGAAGGCACCGCCCCCTTCAAGGTACAAATAAACTTTGATATTCCTATATTTGAAGGTAAGATAGAAACATATGCTGTAGACAAGTGGTTGAATCTACTAGAAGGGTATTTTTCTGTCCATAACTTTTTGAATAGAGAAAATATTACTTTTTCACTCCTCAAAGTCATTCCCCATGTCAAATATTGGTGGGAAAATTTTTGTGAGCAAAAGGAAACAGAGGAACCCTTATTATTTACAGTCACAACCACCTGGGAATCCTTCATGGATGTTATTAAGGAACAATACTACCCTATCGAAATTTATGATGACTTGTATACCAAATGGACCACACTACGACAAGAAAGAGACCAAGCAGCACCAGATTTCATAAATATCTTCCATACCTTGCGTACTAACCTGGTGACTCTACATCAATTACCGAGCTTTGAATAAAATCATAGTTAGAAACTGGTACCCAATTCCATGAATTGACGACCTCCTTGATCAACTCATGGGGGCCAAATAATACAGTAAGATTGATCTTAAGTCTAGCTACCACTAGGTCCCGATATAACAGATAGATGTATGGAAGACCACCTTCAAGTCAAAGGAAGGCCTTTTTGAATGGTTGGTCATGCCCTTTGTTTTGAAAAATGATCCAGCCACTTTCATGTGGATGATGGATGATATCCTGCGACCATTCACCAATAATTTTGCAGTGTTTTATCTGGAGGACATTCTCATTTACAAAAAGACTTGGATTGAACACTTGCAACATATTTAGCAGGTTTTGTACACCCTACGGTAGCACAAGCTATACGCCAAATTGGAAAAATGTTCCTTCAGCATGGACAGGGTCCATTACTTGGGCTACATCATTGATCAACATGGCGTACATGTGGATCCAGCCAAGATCCAAGTCATCCATGACTGGCCAGCCCCAACCACACTCACTGAGCTTCGGAGCTTCTTGGGTCTTGCCAATTTATACCACAGGTTCGTGTTGGGATTCTCCCATATTGCATGGGCCCTCAGCCAAATAACCAGGGGTGGTGGTAAGGTGAAATTTGTGTGGGGCCGGTCCCAACAACAAGCGTTTAATGATTTGAAGTAGTGTTTGTGCTCAGCCCCAGTAATTTCACTACCAGACCTACAAAAACCCTTTGAGATTGAGACAAATTCTTTAAACTATGTTATGGGCACTGTTATCACTCAGCACGGGCACCTCGTGGCCTATCATAGTGAGACACTATTAGATGTTGTCCGTAAGTACCCTACTTATGACAATGAAATGTACTCCATTGTGAAATCCTATCGCCAATGGAGACATTACATTATTGGGAAGGAGACAATCATCCACACTGATCATAAGACACTGCAATTCATGCAGACACATGGAAAATTGCAGAATGACCGCCATCAAAAGTGGTCCACATACTTGCAACAATTCCACCTCAACATCAAGTATAAAACATGAAGCACCAATCGTGTCACTGATTGCCTTAGAAGACCACCAGTCGCGACACTCACCATGGTGCTAGAATCTTGCAGCCATGAGACCTTTGGATGACCCCAACTTTATGAGACAAACCCAGACTTCGCCACCACCTACCAAATGTTGGGTGCAAACGCAGTTGTTCATAATTTCCATCTTCAGGATGGGTTGTTGTGTTGTCTGGGCCATATCTATGTTCCATCGAGCGAGAGAGTGAAGTTGATTTGGGAAGATCACTACAATTGGGTGGCAAGACACTTCGGTGTTGAAAATACAGTGGCGATGCTACATAAACATTTCCACTGGCTGAAAATTCGACAGGAGGTCAACAAGTATATTAGGTCTTGCATTTCCTGTGCTATTACCAAAATAACCACTAAGAAACGGGGCATGTACACCTCTCTTCCTACTCCTGACAGGCCATGGGAATCCATCTCAATGAAATACATGTCAGGCCTCCTGTCCACTAAGCGGGGAAATGACTGTGTTTTTATGGTTGTTGATCGCTTTTCTAAGATGGTGATTATGGTTGCCTACAAGAAGAGCATCACAATAGAGGCCACTGCCAATATATTCTTTGAATGAGTCTGGGTACATTTTGGAATCCCACAAACCATTGTCTCAGATCAGGACAGTTGCTTTCTCAGCACATTCTGGTCGATCCTCTGGTCATTGCTAGACACCAAGCTCACCAAATCCATGGCCTTACACCCCCAAACAGATGGCCAAACCAAGGTCATAAATCGAATGATTGTGCATATCCTTCGCATGTATTATTCCAAGCACCCTTGCACATGGGATGATGGCCTTCCCTATGTCCAACATAGCTACAACCGATCCCTGCATAGCTCAACTGACCATAACCCCTTTCAGGTGGGGTTGGGATTCTAACCATTGGGTCCCATAGATGTTGCACTTCCCCTTGCGGTCGACTCGAATGAATCATATCCTACTCCAACTGAAGCTGACAAAGCCACCCAGTTCATTGAGTGGATCGATCACATCCACCAATAGGTTCAAGATATCCTACAGAAATCTAATGACAAGTAAAAGTAACACCATGATCAACAACGGGTGCCACATAAGTTTCAAGTGGGCAACAAAATTTGGTTGCACTTGCAGAAAGAACACCTTACAGGACCCCATTAGAAGCTTATCCCACTCCGTTATGGGTCGTACACCATCACCAAGGTCATGGGGGATAATGATTTTGAGCTCAACATTCCTCCTTTCCTTGGCCTACACCCAGTGTTCAACGTGGAT
>CBVK0100462646.1:0-12114 GCA_900067695.1 Picea abies
TGGCCCTAAGGTGTGAAAATCACCCAAGTTGCAGAACCAAGCCTCCGAGTGTGCTGGCTAGCGCTGTCCGCGAACCCAATGAACACCTTTGATTCACTTGACATCTACCACAGTGAAAAAGATAACATCAAAAAATGACATGTCCATTAAACAAAAAGACGAAAACTAATAAGAGAATTTATATGACTATACATATGTTACAAGAAGTCACCCAAGGTGACCCACCTACGAGTAATACTTCTTGAGGTAGAGCCCATTTCTAGGCTCTGCCAAAGAATTTCCCTTGAATTCCACCAGATGATAAGCATCATTCTTTAGAACCTCCTTCACAATGAAAGTTCCAAACCACATGGGTTTGAACTTGCCTACCCCCAGGGGGTCCTTATATTAATCATAGACTAGGACAAGGTCACCTTCAGAGAAAATCCAAGGATGAACGAACCGATCGTACTGACATTGAGACCCAAAATTAACATCCCCATTACCCTATTATAATCTTCACCTATACCTTTTTGGCCTACCTAAAGCTTGAGTGAATGACAAGAACGCTACAATTTTCCAGTAATAAGGTCATAAGGTAAAGTATGGTTAATTCATGCATTTTGTGGTTTATAGAGTTAAGGAATTAAATATTTCATGTACTAATGCTCAATTTGTCACATGTGAATCTTTGACCTTTAGATGACTAGCGTTCCTATACCAGCTCAGCCATCTGGTACCTGTGCACCAAGACTGCTACTGTTCGAATCTAGTACCAAGTGCATCCGGTACTAAAATAGCATCTGTTATGATCCGGTACCAACACACACTGTTATGATCCGGTACCAACGACCACACACTGTCATGATCTGATACCACCTTTTGTGCATTGTCATGATCTGGTACCATTTATCTGTTATGATCCGGTACTAATATGGAAGAGCCTAATGCACTAAGTTAAGTTCTAGATCTCACCCAAGCCAATTGGTGGATGTCTATTTTCTTTAGAAAAGTTATGATAAGAATAGTTTGTTGATTGCCTCATCCTCATGCACTTCCTGTCATGAGGATGAAGCTAAAGATGTGACCGAATGATTAAACTTAACAACTGGTTGATTTGCAAATCACTTCACCTCCTTGTGTTTCATGATTTAGACTATTAAATAGTCGTGGCAATGATGGTAGAGAGAGTAGGAGAATTAGCATATTATCAATATGTGAAGCAACGTGTGATAGTATAGAACATATTCAGACTGAAGATTAATAGAATGTCATTTTATCTCCATATTTTGATTATCCATGATTGAGTATGAGTTGAGTTGTTAACAAAAGTATGATTTCATGTTTTGAAATGTGAGTGAGAGTAATGTGTGTGTCAAAAGCAAGCTTCCTGTAGACTTCAATAGCTGACCTGTTGAAGTGGAAAGGGCCCACCTCCCAATAAAGGTTAGCCTCCCTATAGATTAGCATTAGTATTTGTTTTCAGTAGTATAAGCATTGAATTAGCTAAAGATTTAACTCTGTTAGATTATAGAAGTACACATTAGATTAAGATTTCCATTCTATAATTGCTTAGAGATCTTTAATTGCTTTGTTTTTCATATGCCCTGTTTCTGTTCTCATGAATTTGATTTCCTTGAGTGATCATAGGTGTTGGAAGATATAGTCAAAACTACTTGGATAATAACTAGTGAAGTTCATTGTGAACCACAACAGAACCAACATATTGACTATTGAACTACCCATGCTATGCTTTGCAGATTGATGTGTGATTTCCTTTTAGAAGTGTGGATTGCATAGTTAGTTTTTTGGGTCAGATATCAAAGTTGATCTATCAAACTAATTCCATCTCATACTTGCATGTTCCATAATGGAATAGATAGCCTCTCTGAGAAAGACAACCAAAGTGCATTACAGTTTTCTATTTTGATTTGTTTCCAGCATGAATAATCTAGTTTAATTCTATACTCGTGACATTAGAATTCCCTTTCTTACTGGTGTCTTGTAACTCTGTTGATTATGAATCCTGGATTGATAATTAATGAGTGCATTATATTAGACATATAAGTAGAACAACATTTTGGCGCCGTTGTTGGGGACTTCCAAACGGTAGGAAGTGATTTTTAGCTTAGATTGTTTGCATAAATTTTAATGTTTTTAAAAGGTTGCTTGAGGGAGGAGGATAAAATGTTTAAGACGTGAGTGAAGAGCCACACGGCCACTAGAGTGGGGTTCTCCAAATCTAGGTTTCCTTCTTACCTTCTAGATAGAATTAGGATTTCAATTTAGCTAAAAGATCAAATTTCCATTTTATGCATAGATATAGAGATAACAAGGGTAGATTTGTAAGCTCCAAAGATTCAAAAACAAACCCCCCCACTAATCCAATTGACACTAGTGCAAGAAAAATTCCACCAACAAAAAATTCAAGGGGAGCCAATGAGGCTCCAGAAGGAGAACCTAAAATGGAAGAATCAGTATTGGGATAGGCAGAACATGAGTCTGTTGAACATTTAGGAGACATAGAAAATCCAGTTTTTGAACCATCTATCAGTAGAATGGCAGAAGAAGAAGGAAATGAAGCTACAGAGACTAAAACCTTTGGGTTTCCAATCTTGGATATTTCCATAAACATCAGCATGAAGAATATCCCACTATCATCGTTACCCACTTTCAGAGGTATGTCAACTGAAGATCCATATTTATTTTTATTCGAGTTTGCCATATTATGTAGAAGCTATAACTACTCAGACGATGCCCAAAAACTTAATCTCTTTCCTGCTACAATGAAAGATTCAACCTTAAGATGGTTCATGAGATTAGGAGAAAATAGAATCCTCTCTTGAGATCAGATGAAAGACACATTTTTACGGAAATACCAAGATTATTGTAAGGATAATGCTAAAAATGACATTTTTAAAATGCAACAAACAAAAGATGAAAGCCCTGAAGACTACTTAGAAAGGTTCTTATACAACTACCAGAAATCAAAATTATTCACCACAGACCCAGCTGTAGTAAGAACCGTATTTTTGAAGGGTATTAGAGATGACTGCATAGAAGTTTTAAATTTGTTAAGTTCAGGAGATGTGCACCAAAATCCTTTTGCAGAGATTGCAGATTACTATAGAAGATACTCAAGAGGACAAGCTAAAACAGGCAAAGCACCAAGAGATTATTTTAGTAGAAATACAAGACAAAGCTCAGGAACTGTCACCAGAATTGAGATAGGAAACTTATTAGAGAAATTTAAAACAAACATCTTGAGCACAATCAGTAACCAGTTAGATACCCTAAAATTGAAAAAGAAACAAGAAGAAGAGATTGTTTTAGCAATCTTCTGTCCTAGATGTCGAAAGAAGCATGGTGAGAAAGAATGTCCATTAAATGTCATAGAAATCTGTGGCCTATGTACACTAGAGCACCCCACATCTGAGTGTCCAAATTTTCTTGAACTACAAGCCATGTATAGGGGAGGAGGAGTCTCATAAGAACAATCATACCCTTCCAGAAGACCTTGGATAGCACAAAACCCCAATGCATTTTATGACCCTAATGCATAGTATCAACAACAACAATGGGGTCCTTCCTCAATGACCTATCCACAATGGACACCTCAACAAGCTCAAACTCAACCTTGGCAACAAGGTTGGAGGGGGCATGTGTATGGGAATCCCACTTACCCTACATATCCACAGTATCTTGCAAACATTTCCCAATTACTACCTGGATTTAACCCACCACAGATGAAAGCTTTAATCCCACCTCCTATACAGCAGCAATTTACAACCCCCTTAAACCCTAACCAACAACATCAAGTACCTATAAATGCCAATCAAAAGCCACAAAACCAAGCTGCCCACAACCCTCCGAGACCAACAACAATCCCTGCCCAGCCAATCCCTAACCCCAATAATCAACCCACTCACCCTGTGCAGAATACATAAGTTCAAACCTTTCCCACCTATGAAATTCAACTACGATCAGGGAAAGCTGTAAATCAATCAAATCCTGCAGTAATAATTCATGAAGAAAATGATAATCATTCTGAGGAAGAAAACACTCAAACCACCCCTGCAGAAGAAGAGACTTCCCCTCCTATTCCAATCACTTCTCAGCCTGTACGAGTACATCAACAATTTAATCTTCCACCCTACCCCGAAAGACTATTAGTGAAGAAACCTAACCCACCCTTGCACAAAGATATAGAGGATGAATTACGAAATGTATGTATAAAAATACCTCTGCTGCAAGCCATTAATGATATCCCCATATATGCCAAAATCATAAGGGATGTTTTCCTTAAGAAACCAGGAAGGAAGAAGAAGGAACCTCCCCTTGTTCAGGTGGTGGGGCAATTATCTGAATTTATTTTTGAAATGCCATACAAATATAATGACCATGGGAAGCCAATAGTCACTGTTGAAATTAATGGTATTTCTTTACCAAACACGCTCATTGATTTGGGTGTAGTAATTAATGTAATTTCTTTTGAAACTATGCAAAAGCTCCAAATCAACCAGTTAAGACCAACCCAAACCATGATAGAGTTGGCAAATAAGTCAATCATTAGCCCTGCCGGAAGTCTAGATGATGTCACAGTCACTCTAGATTCTTGGGAATATCCAGTAGACTTTTTAGTCATCTATTCTAAATCATCATCCAAACTAGGACACCCTCTAGTTCTTGTCCGTCCTTGGCTAGCCACAGCAGATGCCTTTATCATTTGTCAGTCTAGTGAGATGACTATATCCAATGGCACACATAGCCAAAATCTTGTCCTCTTTCCTCCTGCCCAACTGGCACAGGAGATACCTGTCTGGTTAGAAAACCCTTATGGAGAAGAAGATTGCATCAGACCCATGTTAACACTTGAACAGGTAAAAGGAATGCAAGAACAATAAGATGAACAAGTCTTAAGTTTATTTTTGGCTTATACAAATTGTATTGAATATCCGAGGTCTTTTGCAGAGTTGTCACACATTTTTAGTTCCGAATTTCAACAAACTTGGCACCCTGATATCACTCAATTATATACTTTATCACCAGCTCCCTCAGAGAAGGAAGAAAATACTGAACTTGTTGAGATTATCCCAGGAAAACCCTTGTATATCAACTCTAGTTTGGAACCAGAACAAAAGACACAAGTAATTGAAATGCTCCAAAGACAATTTGATGCCTTTGCATGGGATTATGCAGACATGAAAAGCATTCACCCTGACACATGCACACATCATATCTACACTAATGACCAAATCAGACCAGTTAGACAACCTCAGCAAAGGATGAATCCATCCCTTAAAGATATTGTAAAAGAGGAATTGCAAAAGCTCCTTCAATCCAATCTCATATACCCCATTTCAGATAGTCAATGGGTGTCTCCACTTGTCATAGTTCCCAAGAAAAATGGTAAGTGGAGAATATGTGTAGACTTCAGGGAGTTGAACAAATCCACCCATAGGGATTATTTTCCCTTACCATTTATTGATCAGGTGTTGGATACCTTGTCCGGAAAGAAGTATTTTTCGTTCCTAGATGGGTTTAGTGGTTATAACCAAATACAAATAGCACCCGAAGACCAGGAGAAGACCACTTTCACCTGCCCATGGGGAACCTATGCTTATAGGGTTCTTCCTTTTGGACTTTTCAATGCCCCAACCACTTTTCAAAGGGTTGTCCTAGCCATTTTCTCTGATTTGACCAATTATTGTGTGGAAGTCTACATGGATGACTTTACAGTCCATGGGAAAGACTTCCAGGAAGATTTGACTAGTTTAGAAAAAGTCTCGATTAGGTGTAAGGAAACTAATCTTTCCCTAAGTAATGAAAAGTCAAAGATGATGCTCACTGAAGGTATTGTTTTGAGACATCACATCTATGGTTCTGGAATGAGAGTTGATCCGACAAAGATTCATATTATCACACAAATCAGAATACCTTCCTCACAAAAGGAAGTTTGTAGCTTTTTAGGGTATGCTGGCTACTATAGAAGATTCATTTCGAATTTTACAAGCCTAGCTACCCCTTTATTCAAGTTATTATCTAAAGAAGCCAAATTTAAGTGGGACGATGAATGCCAAATATCTTTCAAGATTCTAAAACATAAATTGTCAACTACCCATGTATTAAGAGGACCAAATTGGTCCCTTCCTTTTCATATATGTACCGATGCCTTAGACATAGCTCTTGGGGCAGTTCTTGGACAAAGGGAAAATCAAATGCCTTATGCTATTTACTTTGTCAGTAAAAATCTGTCTCCAGTTGAAGGTAATTATATGGTCACAGAAAAAGAATTGCTAGATGTGGTCCATGCTATCAATAAATTTAGACACTATATTACAGGATATCAATCTTTTGTACACACCGATCATTCAGGCATCAAATTCTTAATGAACAAACCTGTAACAAATCCTAGAGTTACAATATGGTTGTTATTATTACAAGAGTTTAATATCAACATTATTGATAGACCTGGTAAGGATAATCTTGTGGTTGATTTCTTATCTAGAATGATTCATCTGGGAGATAACGCACCAGTAGAAGATAACTTTCCTGATGAAAATTTGTTTGATATTTCTACATTCACTCATTGGTATGCAGATGTAGCTAACTACCTTGTGATAGGGAATATGCCTCAGAAATTGTCTCCTAGAGAAAAACAGAAAGTAATTCAGCTAAGTGCAAACTACATGTGGCACGATGATTGTCTCTACAAAACAGGACCAGATTTGGTAATCAGGAGATGTGTAAGGGAAGATGAAATTCATGATATTTTGCAAGCCTGCCATGATGGTCCTTGTGGAGGACACTTCGCAGATAAGAGGACCACTTATAAAGTTCTGCAATCTGGTTATTATTGGCCTCATATTTTGAAAGATGTTAAAACCTATGTATCCAATTGTGAAGAATGCCAATGAATGGGTAAGCCTACTGCACAAGACCAAATGTCACTTCAAGCCCAAGTAGTCATTGAGCCTTTCGAGAAATGGGCATTAGATTTTGTAGGGCCCTTTAACCCTGCATCTAAAAAGAAAAAGTACATACTTGTATGTATTGACTATGTGACTAAGTGGGTTGAAACAAAAGCTTTACCATCTGCAAGTGAACAATCAGTGGTAGATTTCCTTTTTAATGACATCTTTACTAGATTTGGTGTACCTTGAGAAATTGTGACTGATCAGGAAACTCAATTTACCTCTAATATAGTCAAAGCTGTAAACATAGTAAATCTACACCCTACCATCCACAGGCAAATGGACAAGTAGAATCTACCAACAAAGTTATTGAGTCCATTCTTACCAAAACAGTACAGCTACACCACAAGGATTGGACTGACAGATTACTAGAAGCCTTATGGGCTTATAGAATCACCTGGAGGAATACAACAAGACATACACCCTACGAGTTGGTGTATGGGAAGCGGGTACTTCTCCCCATAGAATTCCAAATCAAAACCTTCAGAACTACAATACAAGTTGGCATGAACTTGGATGAAGCCCAGCAACAAAGACTCTTGCAGCTTAATGAGTTGGATGAAATCAGGTAGGAATCACTTCAAAGAACCACCCTCATTCAAGAGCAAAGAATAAAATGGCATGACAAGTATCTCAAAAAGAAAAAATTTCAACAAGGAGATTGGGCCCTGTTGTATGACAGCAGATTCAAAAACTTCAAAGGTAAGTTAGCTACTCATTGGATGGGACCTTATGAAATTGACACTGTCTATGACAATGATTCAATCAGGATAAAGACAATTGACAAACAACAGACACCACTACTTGTGAATGGTCACCGATTGAGAATTTATAACAAACCCCTATCAAAAGAGGAATTTTTGACTCGTATACTACATAATTCAGATATCCAGGTGATCAGTAAGGAAGGAGACCTTCCTACTGATCCAGATTGATTGATTGGTTTATTTTTAAACTTTTGTACATAGGTGTGGATTGTATTTTTTTAATAAGCTGAAGGTAACAAGGGATTCTTACCTCCTTTTGTTTTACTTTCGCATTTTATCTTTGATTTCTATAATTTATTTGATCCTTGAAGAACTTGCTAAACATCAGTTTTGTAGGCATCAACAATACTCTGTTCTGCTCCAGTACCATCAGTATTGTGTTGGTCTGGTACCGGAAGCCTGTCCTTATACGGTACTACCAGGACACATCACCTAATTGACAAGAAATGCTACACATATTTCAAAATCTTATGTCAATTAATATGAAGTATGAAGCCATGCAACAACCACTTAAGTTGGAACCAAGAAGCCGAATGCAGCATCAAATGGCAGCCCTTATGAAGCAATAATTTCTTTTGGTTTTGTTGCTGACTAAAGGGAAGTATCTTTAATTTCTTTTGGTTTTGTTGCTAAAAGGAAGAATTTTTAATTTCTTTCGGTTCGCTTGCTTGACAAAGAAGACATAATCTTTACCTATGATTGTTAAAAAAACCATGCTTAATCTACTTCAAAGTCTAGAGGTTGCCTTTATCCAGTATTTCAGCATGATTAAAAGGATAAAAACTATATTAGCCTACAAGTAACTATCTCACCCTAACTAGACTTCAATAGTATTCATTGGATTATCTTTTCTAAAAGAGTAACATATGAGTATATGAACACCCTCTGTCAAGGGCACACTAGGAAAACTTTTATGGAAGAGGATGTATCAGTACCCTAAGGTAACTTTAGGTCATTCTCTTATTGACAATCTCAGACAAAATTATACATTTGGATCCAATGTGCAATACAAAAGTTTATTTTTCCTTCAGACAAATCTTTAAAGACATCCAAATAAGAGAATACACATTCCAACCCAATACCATCCCAGCCTGTAAAAAGGTTTTCATACGAGCCTCCCCTGTCACCATGCAAAAGCACTCTTTAATAAAATCAAAATAGGTGATTATGGACAAGAATCCTCTGATGGAAAAAGGGTTTAAGAGACTAACCCACCGGGATACTGAACAGGTCTACTGGCGGCGGGTACTGGTCTGTGGTATGACTAGGAAAACCCATCAGGGTACTGAACATGCCTGTTGGCAATGGGGCATTCTACCTAGGGAAGGGATGTCTCTCACTAATTATCACAACTACCCCACTGGAGTACTAAACATGCTTGTTGGCAGTGGGTTCTGGTTGAGAAATGTCTCATCTATACTTGTCTGATTGAAAAATCCACTTTTTCCATCTAAAAGATGAACACTACAAACAAAGCTCATTGTTAACATTTATGAGATACAACTCCAGATTAATAAACAAAGATAATTGTTACAAGCAAATGTCCATTTGAGAATTACCCTAAGTCAACCTTAGCAGTCTGACATCTAAAGCCTACATTACCTAAGAAGGAAACTTTTTAAGAGTGGAGCCCTAAATAGGGAGTCCAATCTACTTATACTATGAAATTTATCCATAACATCTAATGATAGTAAATCTCTGAAGCGAGTTAGGTTGGATCTGTTCTTCTGGAAAAAATATAAAAACCTCCCTGTTTTCATTGCTGAATGCTACCCTTGTTAATAAGTCATCAAAAGAAAGGCAATTTCAATTTTTTTAGGCATGTGATCATATGCTAGGTGATAAATGTACTTTTGGAATTTGATTTTGTTTCCTTTCTCTTATCGTCTCTTCTCCATTATGATACAGAGTGTCAAATCTTCTTGCATAAGGATATGCAACATCCTTGGCATGGGGGAGGGTCAAAGAGCTCCTTCAGAACTCTTTTTCAGAATCACATCTCATCTTCAGAAACCAACATGATCACCCTACAACCCTGCAAAACTAGGCACAAAAGAAGATAAGCACAGAATAAAGAAGTTTCATGAAGTACAGGAAATTCCAGTACCAAGCTTCCAAAAAAATCCAGCCTAAAAAGATGAACTCTGACAATCTACAAGATTCAAATACAAAGGCAGCCGCATATGCTATGGGTATTGATCATACAATGGTAAAAGCAAAGGTAACATGGTATTATTTATTTTCCTTTGCTTATAAAACTACAATAGGTATGAAAATGTCTACTAGATCTTATGACCTTAGTGTTAAAACCATGCACCTAACTTTCACTCCCTCATACCCATATGCCTAACCTTAATCAATCATCTCATCAGATAAGTTCTCAAAAATGATTGAGGGCAAAATCACATCAAAAGTGTGAATATGAAGAAAGTCTAGTAATGATGGGCCACGAACGTGCTTCATCCTTAAGCAAATCACGAACTTATCTTATGTCATGAGCCATGATTCAACATCAAATTCACCGCTCAGAGGTCCAATCACGTATCCCAAACAACAATGATGCTTCGACACCCAACGTTCCATCCCCATCATTATGCTAATGGGCAGAAATGAAATGACTTATCTGGGTGGCGAAGCCATCCAGATGAGCCTCATCTTGTCTTAATTTTCCTTTGCAGCATATTTCCTTAAACTCACCATTCGAATTAGTGATGCCATCACCATAGTTGTTTTTCCGTTACCAACTTTTCTCCAGTTATAACCTTACTCCTCCCTACGATCTTCGGTACCAAACCTTTACCCTCATCAGCTGACTAAATCCTTGTGCTACAGCCCGATTTTTTTTCTCACAATTTATAAAGATGGTTGTAAGTAGACATGAACCTGTCTTCTAGATTTATAGAGAGACCGAGGAGTTCCAACTGTGTAGAGAGAAGTATTCTAGAGCGGGATGGATGCCATTTTTGGATAAATTCATAGGCTGGCATGAGAAGGTATCTCACGCATTTATTCAGGGTTACAATGGAGAGATTGTGCACATAGGCAATCTCCAGCTAACAATCAATGAAGCAACCTTAAGGGAAGTCACAAGATTACCTAAAAAAGGAGCCAAGTATTTCAAAGGAGTAGGAATCAACAAGGAAATGTGCTAATGATTTTTGAAAGAAGACCATCAACACCTTGATTGGAAAAAGGGGATTCCTAGGAACTATATCAAGGAAGAATATCATCCAATGTTTGCTAGTCTTCAACGATTCCTCACTTATGAGGAAAGGTATGTTGTAACCTTCATATATCATCTTAGGCTTCTATTACACTTTGAAGGAGGCCCTGAAATTGATTTCCAATATTTTTTATGGATGAGTATGAACAAGATGGTAAGAGGTGTCAAATCCCGATCCAAAACTGAGAAGACTAGCATTTACCATCAAGGTCTTATTAAGATGTTAGTTTTACATGAAATCAGGAAGCAAAGGATTAGCTGGAAAATCCTCATCACTCAACACCTTCCCACAGAAAACAAACCTGTAGAGGAAGCCCAACTTTCTCTAGAGAAAGATAAGGAACCTCAAAATAAAAAGGGCAAGAAAGATAAGGCAACTCCATCATCATCCAGAACAATGAGCCGAAACGAAAAAGCTAGTAAATAAGCAGGGCCCTCTTCCACAGTCAATAAGACTTTTAAAAGTCAAGAATCAAAAGGTAAAACCAAATTAGTAGAGGAGACTTCAACAGTAGCACTTGAGGAGAAGGGTCATATGAAAAAAACTGTGAGGAAAGAGAAGAATAGATCAGAAAATAAAAGTGAACAGTCTATAGAACAATCCCCTGTAACCATTCCACAAATAGAAAAGAAGAAAAGGAAGCATGTGAGCACCCCTAATCCAGTACCCCCTTGTAAAAGAACCACAAGGAGAATGGAAAAGAAAGGAAAAGTAGTTGTCAGTCCTCATACACATGAAGATCCAATAAATCTTACCTCCCCTTCTAAAGACCTATCAGCCCAGGATGACATCCCTAGTTTGACCGAGGAACATGTCACTATTACTTTATGTGGGATGAGGGAGGAAGTGGAGGAAAGAGAATACATCCAACCAGAAAAAATGGAGTCAAAAAGAACCTTAACAAAATAACAGATGAAGAAAAATATTGGGGAGCTGCAAAAACAAAACCAGGAACTCAAACAAGTAGTGAAGAAATACCAACTATTGGACAAGTATATCAAAAAGGAAAACGAGCAACTGAAGGCAACCAGCTAGCAACTTCAAGATGACCATGAAGAGACTTATAATAAGCTCAAGAAGGTAATAAGACTCTTACAATACATTAGGGTCATAAAAAGAGAGCTGAAAGAAGAAGCCGTGAGATCGGAAGAGCGTCGTGTAGGGAAAGAG
>CBVK0100462647.1:0-12113 GCA_900067695.1 Picea abies
GAGCTTCTAAACACATGAGGGAAGTACTTTGTACCATGTACTATGTACTATGTACTTTATGTCTAATTTCACTTTGACTTAGGAGATTTAAGTCAAAAGTGAAATCTGGTCATTTTAGCGTAAAGTGACAATTAATTCACAAAGTGGGTGAATTAATATACTTTAAGTGAAACTATGGAAACTTAAGTAAAGTGGGTTTTTGAGTGAGATTCTTTTTTAGTGATCTCAACCATTGATTAGGGATGAGATGAGATGATCTCATCCACCCATCTTTTAGGTTTTCTTATGCATCCTAAAGGAGGGTGCAAGAGGCCAAGGAGAGGCAATTCACTCATTTGTTCACTCCAAGAGTTTGAGAGAGAGTAAGAGGATGAGGTTTCAGGCAGAGGGATAGGAAAGCTTGGGCGCCTCCTTGCATGGAGGGCTCATGGAGGCTTAGTCCCCTGTTTATTTACTGATGAGCTTCTAGATCTGAGGAGGGCGCACTTGAGGAGGAGGGTGCATCATCAGTGGGGAGGTCTTAGAGAACTTAGTTTGCAGCGAGGTCTGTTTCAGAGGGAGGCTACACTTCAGTATCGGAGTATTGTGCAGGGGTTTCCTGTTCAGAGCTTCCAATTGGCACTTGGCTCCATTTCAGTGGTCTTGGCAACATTTCTGGGGGGCACACCATCCTAGGGCGTTATTGCTACATTTGGACTTGTATTTCAGCTTGGATCAAGCTGCTATTGTATTAGGTTATCTATATTTTGTACTTGTTGTATTCCACCATCTATTCTCCTCATATATAGACATATATTCCAAATTGGTTTTCCCCGGGAGGGTTTTATCCAGGGCCATGTTGACCAAAAATACATGTGTTCAATTTCATGTGTGTTAGAATGTAGAACTACTGTATTTTCAGCTGTAAAGATCTCCAGGAGTGTTACATTTATTTTAGTATGAATGTGCTAACGCTTGGTGACTAAAACTACATGCTAGAGCAGCTAAAATTGTGAATGTAACCGTAACAAATCAACAAGAAGTTCCTGAACTGTTGGCTGTCCTAAAACAGCAGCAAAACCTTCATTGATAGTTGAAACTTAGAGCCAACTTGAGGTCAAAGACATACCTAGTTGGCAGCTTGATAGGACCTAGAAAATCTTCATGGTATCAGAGTTGAGATGGGTGATTTTTGAGTAGTTTGGACAGCATATGAGTGAGCTGTTATATACATCTTCTTGGCAGATTTTGTAGACAACCATTGACAGTTTTTAGTGGGTGCTCATGGGCAGAATTTTGTAGAGAATTGTAGAGTAGTTGTAGACAGTTTTCGTCAGTCTCTTTTCACACCTACTGGGTAGGAGTGAGGCTGATTTGACACGACCTCTTTTCACATCTTTATTGCTAGGAGTGAGGTCGGAGTTCGCTTGCCTCTTTTCACACCTGTCTTGATAGGAGTGAGGCAGTGTTCCTTTGCAGTTTGAGCATCAGTTCGAGTGCAGTTTGGCAGACATATCAGCATCTCAGATGCGTGTGGAGGACAGGATAGTTGGGGCTAGCAATTGGTCGCCTTGGAAGGCGAGGATCGTCTTTGTCTTAGAGGACCTCGAACTATGGGATATAGTTGAGGCGTCTGTTCCTGTTATTCCTTCTACTTCCCTCGTCTTGTTGGCAGAGTTCAAGAAGAGGAACACCAAGGCAAATAAGACCATATGTGATTCAGTGAGGGATCACATCATTCCCCACTTGATCGGGAAAGCTTATGCATATGAGATGTGGGCATCACTATGTAAGCTTTATCATAGCTCTAATGAGAACCAGAAGATGGTTCTTCATGATCGATTGAGGGGCATTCACATGCTCGAGGATGAGTCGATTACTTCGTTCCTTTTTCGTTACACCCAGATCAGAGACGAGCTTGGAGCCGTCGGAGAGGTGGTGGAACCCAATTCTATGGTGAGGACAACTGTCAACAGCTTTACCAAACCATGGGGTCCATTCATTCGAGGCATTGTTGCCAGGGACGTTATGCCCCCACATGGGAGAAGATGTGGGATGACTTCGTCCAGGAGGAGACTAGACTTGTGGTAGAGGCTTTTGGACAACATCAGCAACAGACAGTGCAGAGTGATGGGGACCTTGCTCTTTGGACAAAGGGCAAGAAGAAGATCGGTCGGGGAGGTTGGCAGGGTCCCAAGTTTGGGGCCCCACCACAAGGAAGAGAGAGCAACAGTGGGACGAAGAGAGATATGAGCTCAGTGAGATGCTTTGCTTGTAGGGATTTGGGTCACTATGCAGGACAATGTCCCAAGAAGAAGAAGAAGCAGCATGATGTTTCAGCAGCGACAACAGAGGAGCTTGAGTTCGATGAGCAGTTTGCGAGAGAGTGCATTTGCGACTACTTTGTCTGCTCTTACACCATCCAACATTAGATGGGGAGACCGAGTTAAGGAGGACGGACAGACTCATAGCAGTGATTTAGAGGGAGATTAGACTCAGTTTCCTTGGACACCATCTTCAAAGGGGGTGACTGGTCCACCTAGGATAGTTTCAGTTTCAGAGTTGACGAGCAGACAAAGAGTTGGTGTTACAGCTTCAGAGCATCAGAGATTGATGAGGAGGAGCAACAGGGCACCATGGAGGCTTGAGCCTCACTTGGCTATAGAGATGGGCAAATCAGGTTCTGGATCCACTTCAGGTGGAAGCTACTTGGTGAGAGGCCGAGCTAAGGATCTTGGTGAGATGCCGAGATCCTGGTACTCTTGGTGATATACCAAGAGGGCGAGACCCTTGGTGAGATGCCAAGAGAGTGATTCTTGGTGAGATGCCAAGAGTAGTGACCGTTGGCAAGATGCCAGGAGGTAGAAATCCTTGGTGGGAGACCAAGGTGGAGATCTTTGGTGTGATGCCAAGATTTAGGTGATCTTGGATAGGTGGAGAGACACTTCCATCTATAGATCACGCAGATTGAGCAGATCTGTGTTAGACTACTTTCTTTTATCAGGGTACATCCATACTCACCGAGTGTATGCCAAGAGGCAACCATGTCCACTATAGGGATGATATTGGTGGTGATGGGCACTTTCCTCAGTAAGAGGGAGTGTTGAGATTTGGGTACCTTGGAAAGTGGTCCCCTTGTGTTTGTGAGCTTCTAAACACACGAGGGAAGTACTTTGTACCATGTACTTGTTGATTTTTCAATAAGGTAGGTTAAGCATGTAGTTCATTTCAATTTTCATTTGTTTTAACCATAAACAAGAATGTTGCAGCAACTAAGATCACAAGAAGAAACACCATGCACAAGAACACAAGATGTATCCTGGGAAACCCTTCTCAACAAGTGACGAAAACCCAGCCAAATCCTTTGCTATATTCTTCAAGAGAAAGACCTTCACCACCAAGATAAACCCTGACACACAAGAGGGTGTTCAAACCCTAGAACTCTAGCGCCCAAGAGAGGTGTGCACCTTTACCCAAAGAAGTGTACTTGCTGAAATTTTCAAACTCACATGAAGGATATGATTCCACAATGGGGAATCTTCCTTTACTTATATTAGACTTGTCCTATCAACATAAGTGTCTATTGGCTGAATAGGGCCAACCTCTATAAGTCACAATATAATTATTATTATAATTAATATTATCCAGATTAATTATCTTTTACATTTATTATTAATCACATTAAGGTGGGGCCGACCTGTACCCTAGCAAAGGATCTGATACACCCACTAGTGCTCATCCACTAGGGGCACATACATAGGGATGTCATATCTCTGGTTCACTGCATTACACAGAAGAACCAGATCTTCACACGTTCATCTGTGCTCGTCCACAGGCATGTCCACTCTACAGATCTTCTTTCTCACTGCCTCACAAAGGAGAATCATCTGGGGTCTTCTCGTCAACTCTGCTGCTCAGAGGAGGCTAATACATCATCTCCATTTCTATTCACATGACGATGCACCCTACACTTTGGGATTTCACATATTCACCTTGTGCTCAGCCACAGGCACATCTAACTCAAAAGATTGCCTTTCCCACTGGATAATCATTTGGAGTTCTTCTCAACTCTCTGAATGGAGGAGGTCATCTCTATGTTCCTAGCTCTGTCTCAGGCAGGAACCATGTACCCTTCTTAGGGGCTTTCTCTCAGGTTTGTAAGTTGAGAGAAAGACTCACATAGCTGTAATGATCCACATCTCACAGGTTTGTAAGCTGGAGAATGTCTCACATAGCTGCAATCATCAACACTCCCTCTCAGCTAGGGAGGCATTTTCCATCAGGCCAAGTCTCTCACGGAAATATTCGAACTTTGTCTTGGCAAGTGGTTTAGTGAAGATATCTGCAATTTGTTCATGAGTAGAAAGATACTGCACATGTACTGTCTTTCTCTGCACCATGTCTCTGATGTAGTGATACTTGATTTCAATGTGTTTCGATTTGTCATGAAACACTGGGTACTCAGAGAGATTTACACAACTTTGGTTGTCACAATGAATAGTTGTTGGATCCATTTCATGATCGAATAAGTCAGTCAAAAGTTTACGAAGCCATACTGCTTTACGAACTGCCATACTTAGTGCAGTGTACTCTACTTCAATTGTACTTAAAGCCACAGGGCTTTGTTTTCTGCTACACCAGGAAACCATGGATGATCCTTAGGTGAAGCAACAACCTGAGGTGCTCTTTTTGTCTATGCACTTCCTGCCCAATCTGCATCGGCATATCCCTGCAACCTTAAGTCCACATTGGCTGCATATCTCAGGTCATAACCAATTGTGCCTTGTAAGTATCTCAATATGTGTTTTGCAGCTATCTAGTGTGTATGTTTTGGTTGGCTCATAAATTGGCTAAGCACATTCACTGCATAGCAAATGTCTTGTTTGGTGTTAACCAGATACATCAAGGATCCAATAAGTTGTCGATATAAAGGTGGATCTACGTCTCTTGAATCAGTGTCACTCATTTTCTTTAAATCCATTACCATTGGAGTAGGCATGGATTTTCATCTTGTCATTTTGAACCTTTTCAGTATCTCCATAGTATATTTTCCTTGACTTAGGAAAATCTCATCTGTTCTCTGCCATACTTCTAGTCGCAAGAAATAATGCATCATGCCCAAATCCTTCATTTCAAATTTGGCGGTTAATGCTTACTTGCATTCAACAATGAGTCTCTCTGAACCGGTGAGGAAAAGATCATCCACATATAAGACTAAAATCAGACACTCATTGCCATCAATGTGATAATACAAGTTTGGGTTAGCTGCACTTTTGTTGAAGCCCAAGCTCATCAGAAATCCATCCATTTTCTCGTACCAAGCACGTGGTGCTTGTTTTAGACCATATAGGGCTTTCTTCAACCTGCATACATGAGATTTTTCGTTGTGTATAACGAAACCTTCTGGCTGCTCAATATAAACTTCTTCCTCAATTTCACCATTGAGAAAAGTTGTCTTTACATTCATCTGATGTAGCTTCCAACCCATGGAAGCAACTAGTGCAATGATGGATCGAATGGAGGTATATCTGGCTACAGGTGCAAAAGTCTCATCATAGTTGACTCCCTCTATTTGTGAGAACCCTCTGGCCACAAATCTTGCTTTGTATTTTTCAATGCTTCCATCAGTCGCATGTTTGATTTTGTAAATCCATTTGGAGGTCACTACGGACTTTCCCTTTGGTCTTGGAACAACATCCCATACATCATTTTTTAAAATAGATTGGTATTCTTCAGTCATGGCATCTTTCCATACTTGTTCACCTGAAGCTTCTCCATGACAAGTTGGATCTGAGTCAATAATGTGGGTCATGGCTAAAAGGTAGCTTGAGAATATCTTTGGCCTCTTGCTTTCTCTGGTTGCTCCTTGTGGAGCTTTATGCCATGCTGCTTCTTCTAAAGTTTGTCGAGCCCAAGTAGGTCTTTTATGTCCAACTGTGATGTCTCTGGGTATGTTGCTTGGGGCAACTGAATCTTCTGGAGCAACTAGATCAACTGGAGCTATTGGCTCATCTGGAATAATATTTGTCTCCCTTTGAACTGTTGAAGAAGGAGGAGGTATTGTTTCACTATCGATTTCCATCTGAGCTTCTTTGGATTTCTGGAAGGCTACTTCTTCTTCAAAAGTAACATCTCTGCTTCAATTTGTCTCTGACCTAGGATGTAGATTCGATATGCCTTTGAGGATTCACTGTATCCAACAAATGTACCCTTTCTTCCTGAAGGTTCTAGTTTGGATCTCTTTTCTTTGGGTATATGAAGGTACAGTGGGCATCCAAATATTCTTAAGTGTCCGATCTCAGGATTCACTTTGGTGAATGCTTCTTCTGGACTAATGCTCTTCAGGATCTGATGAGGACTACAGTTTTGAACATATACTGTTGTCATACAAGCTTCTGCCCATAGAGTCATAGGTAGACTCTGATAATGTATCATTGCTTTAGTTGCCTCAATGATACTTTTGTTTTTCCTTTCAGCAACCGCATTTTGTTGAGGGTTGTAAGGCACTGTGAACTCCCTCTTAATTAATGCAAAAGCTGTTAAATTATTTTGAGGTGTATTCTCCTCCATTGTCTGATCTCAATATTTTGATTTTTCTTCCGGTTAGGTTTTCAACCCGAGCTTTGAATTCTTGAAACTTTGTAAGGACTCCATCCTTGTTTTTCAGAAAGTAAACCCAAGTTTTCCTGGAGTGATCATCTATGAAGAGTACATTACTACATAGTATAAGTACCCATTTAAGGATGCAGCAGTCATCGGCCCACATACATCTGAATGTATTAAGTCCAAGATTTCCTTGGATCTGTTGTCATTGCTAGGAAAGGATCCTTTAACATTTTTGCCAAGGTCACAACCTTTGCAAACACCTTTATGCTGAATTTGTATCTCTGGTAGACCTGTTACCATTTTCCCTAGAGCTGGAAGAGCTCTATAATGAATGTGAGCAAGTCTTATATGCCATAACTCACTCAAGCTGATAGTGTCATGTAGTAGGGCTTGAACAGGTTTGATGGTCAACTTGTACAAGATGTTTTCTTGGATACCAATTACTTTGGAAGAGCTTATATGAGAGTCTTTGTGCAATGCAAGAACTCTTCCTTCTGAGAAGGTGATTTTGTAACCTTTGTCTTCCAAGGCCGAAATAGAGACAAGGTTTCTCTTCATTCCAGGTACATATAGTACTTCTTCTAGTTTGAGCTGCATATTTGAATCTAGTTGGAAAGTAGAAGTTCCAACTCCTCTCACATTATATCTGGCATCATCTCCAAGAACGACATGTAGATGTTTCTCTTTCTTAACGAAATGTGTTAGATGATTTCTAAGACCGGTCATGTGCCTGGAGGCACCACTATCAATTAGCCAAGTTTTGTCATTGATAGGAACCATATCTGAGAATGTTGAGATGTTGACGTCTTCATTTCTTTGGAGTCTTGTCTTCTTGGAACTGAGCTTGCTTCCCATCATGATTTTGCTCATCTTCACAAACCCTTGTCAACTAGGCTAGAAAACCTAATGGCTAGGCTAGGCTAGCACTTTAGGTTTTGTTGGGCTTATGATTGCCAACAATAAGCCTTGATAAATATGATAGCCCTGGTAAGCTGAGGAGCTTCTTCAAGAAGTTTACAGAAATACAATTCAGAATTTTCTGCAGAATTTTGGCGAAACCCTAGAAACCCTTAGAGCCAAAAATTCGAAATGCTCGGAAATGTGATCTGAGACTTGCTGGAGGTGCGCTGAAGGAGGGTGTACCCTTCTATGCCCTTTTTAGCCCCAACGCCCAATTTTTGAGTGGTGAAAACTCTTAGAAGAAGAGGCCGTACAGATTTTCTGGAAACCCTAGGAGGGTGGTATGGTTTCTGCAAATGTGTGAGAGAGAGGCTAGAAAATGCTTGTGCAATGGGATCTTCAAGACCTATGCTCTGATACCATGTTGATTTTTCAATAAGTTAGGTTAAGCATGTAGTTCATTTCAATTTGCATTTGTCTTAACCATAAACAATAATGTTGCAACAACCAAGATCACAAGAAGAAACACCATGCACAAGAACACAAGATGTATCCTGGGAAACCCTTCTCAACAAGGGAAGAAAACACAGCCAAATCCTTTGATATATTCTTCAAGAAAAAGACCTTCACCACCAAGATAAACCCTAGCACACAAGAGGGTGCTCAAACCCTAGAACTCTAGCGCCCAAGAGAGGTGCACACCTTTACCCAAAGAAGTGTACTTGGTGAAATTTCCAAACTCACATGAAGGATATGATTCCACAATGGGGAATCTTCCTTTACTTATATTAGACTTGTCCTATCAACAAAAGTGTCTATTGGCTCAATAGGGCCGACCTCTATAAGTCAAAATATAATTATTATTATTATTATAATTAATATTATCCAGATTAATTATCTTTTACATTTATTATTAATCACATTAAGGTGGAGCCAACCTGTACCCTTTACATAACAATTAGGGTTACAGGTAGGTCTGACTCTTGAACAATATATAGCAAAGGATCTGATACACCCACTAGTGTTCATCCACTAGGGGTACATCCATAGGGATGTCATATCTCTGGTTCACTGCATTACACAAAAGAACCAAATCTTCAGACGTTCACCTGTGCTCGTCCACAGGCACGTCCACTCTACAAATCTTCTTTCCCACTGCCTCGCATAGGAGAATCATTTGGAGTCTTCTCGTTAACTCTGCTGCTCAGAGGAGGCTAATACATCATCTTCATTTCTATTCACATAACGATGCACCCAACACTTTGGGATTTCACACGTTCACCTTGTGCTCAGTCACATGCATGTCTAACTCAACAGATCGCCTTTCCCATTGGATAATCATCTGGAGTTCTTCTCAACTCTCTGAATCGAAGAGGTCATCTCTACGTTCCTAGCTCTGTCTCAGGCAGGAACCACGTACCCTTCTTAGGGGCTTTCTTTCAGGTTTGTAAGCTAAGAGAAAGACTCACATAGATGCAATGATCCACATCTCATAGGTTTGTAAGTTGGAGAATGTCTCACATAGCTGCAATCATCAACAGTACTATGTACTATGTACTTTATGTCTAATTTCACTTTGACTTAGGAGATTTAAGTCAAAAGTGAAATTTGGTCATTTTAGCCTAAAGTGACAATTAATTCACAAAGTGGGTGAATTAATAGACATAATGTGAAACAATGGAAACTTAAGTAAAGTGGGTTTTTGAGTGATCTCAACCATTGATTAGGGATGAGATGAGATGATCTCATCCACCCATCTTTTAGGTTTCCTTATGCATCCTAAAAGAGGGCGCAAGAGGCCAAGGAGAGGCAATTCACTCATTTGTTCACTCCAAGATTTTGAGAGAGACTAAGAGGATGAGGTTTCATACAGAGGGAGAGGAAACTTGGGCGCCTCCTTGCATGGAGGGCTCATGGAGGCTTAGTTCCCTGTTTATTTACTGAGGAGCTTCTAGATTTGAGGAGGGTGCACTTGAGGAGGAGGGCGCATCATCAGTGGGGAGGTCTTAGAGAGCTCAGTTTGCAATGAGGTCTGTTTCAAAGGGAGGCTACACTTCATTATCAGAGTACTGTGGAGGGTTTTTCTGTTCAGAGCTTACAGCTAGCATCTGGCTCCATTTCAGTGGTCTTGGCAACATTTTTGGGGGGTGCACCATCCTAGGGTGCTCTTGCTACATTTGGACTTTTATTTCAGCTTGGATCAAGCTGCTATTATATCATTTTCATCTATATTTTGTACTTGTTGTATTCAACCATTTATTCACCTCATATATAGACATATATTCCAAATTGGTTTTCCTCGGGGGGGTTTTATGCAGGGTCATATTGACCAAAAATACCTGTGTTCAATTTCATGTGTGTTAGAGTGTAGAACTACTGTATTTTCAGCTGTAAAGATCTCTAGGTGTGTTAAATTTATTTTAGTATGCACGTGCTAACCTTTGGTGACTAAAACTACATGCTAGAACACCTAAAATTGTGAATGTAATTGTAACAAATCAGCAAGAAGTTCTTGAACTGTTGGCTGTCCTAAAACAACAGCAAAACCTTCATTGACAGTTGAAACTTGGAGCCAACTTGAGGTCAAAGACAGACCTAATTTGTAACTTGATAGGACCTGGAAAATCTTTATGGTATCAGAGTTGAGGTGGCTGATTTTTGAGTTGTTTGGACAGCATATGAGTGGGCTGTTATATACATCTTCTTGGCAGATTTTGTCGACAACCATTGACAGTTTTTAGTGGTTGCTTGTGGGCAGAATTTTGTAGAGGATTGTAGAGCAGTTGTGGACAGTTTTCGTCAGTCTCTTTTCCCACCTATCGGGTAGGAGTGAGGTTGATTTGACACGACGTCTTTTCACATCTATATTGCTAGGAGTGAGGTCGGAGTTCGCTTGCCTCTTTTCACACCTGTGTTGACAGGAGTGAGGCAACGTTCCTTTGCAGTTTGAGCATCAGTTCGAGTGCAGTTTGGCAGAGATGTCAGCATCTCAGATGTGTGTGGAGGATAGGTTAGCTGGGGCTAGCAATTGATCGCCTTGGAAGGTGAGGATCGTCTTTGTCTTAGAGGACCACGAACTGTGGGATATAGTTGAGGTGCCTATTTTTGTTATTCCTGCTACTTCCGCTGTCTTGTTGGCAGAGTTCAGGAAGAGGAACAACAAGGCAAAGAGGACCATATGTGATTCAGTGAGGGATCACATCATTCCCCACTTGACCGAGAAAGCTTATGCATATGAGATGTGGGCATCACTATGTAAGCTTTATCATAGCTCTAATGAGAACCAGAAGATGGTTCTTCATGATCGACTGAGGGGCATTCGCATGCTCGAGGATGAGTCGGTTACTTCCTTCCTTGTTCGTTATACCCAGATCAGAGATGAGCTTGGAGCCGTCGGAGAGGTGGTGGAACCCAATTCTATGGCGAGGACAATCTTAAACAACTTTACCAAACCATGGGGTCCATTTGTTCGTGGCATTGTTTCCAGGGAGGTTATGCCCACATGGGAGAGGATGTGGGATGACTTCGTCTAGGAGGAGACTAGACTTGTGGCAGAAGATTTTGGACAACATCAACAACAGATAGTGAAGAGTGATGAGGACCTTGCTCTTTGGACAAAGGGCAAGAAGAAGACCGGCCGTGGAGGTCGGCAGGGTCTCAAGTTTGGGGCCCCACCACAAGGAGGAGAGAGCAACAGTGGGACGAAGAGAGATATGAGCTCAGTGAGATGCTTTGCTTGTAGGGATTTGGGTCACTATGCAGGACAGTGTCCGAAGAAGAAGAAGAAGCAGCATGATGTTTCAACAACGACAACAGAGGAGCTTGAGTTCGATGAGCAGTTTGTGAGAGAGTGTGCATTCGCGACTACTTTGTCTGTTGTTACACCATCCAGCATTAGATGGGGAGACAGAGTTGAGGAGGACCGACTGACTCATAGCAATGATTTAGAGGGAGATCAAACTCAGTTTTGTTGGACACCATCTTCAAAGGGGGTGACTGGTTCACGCAGGATAGCTTTAGTTTCAGAGTTGCCGAGCAAATAGAGAGTTGGTGCTACAGCTTCAGAGCATCAAAGATTGATGAGGAGGAGTAGCAGGGCACCACGGAGGCTTGAGCCTCACTTGGCTACAGAGACGGGCAAATTAGGTTCTGGATCCGCTTTAGGTCGAAGCTACTTGGTGAGAGGCCAAATTAAAGATCTTGGTGAGATGCCGAGATCCTGGTACTCTTGGTGAGATACCAAGAGGGCGAGACCCTTGGTGAGATGCCAAGAGAGTGATTCTTGGTGAGATGCCAAGTGTAGTGACCGTTGGCGAGATGCCAGGAGTTAGAAATCCTTGGTGGGAGACCAAGGTGGAGATCTTTGGTGTGATGCCAAGATCTAGGTGATCTTGGATAGGTGGAGAGACACTTCCATCTATAGATCATACAGATTGAGCAAATCTATGTCAGACTACTTTCTTTGATCAGGGTACAGCCATACTCACCGAATATATGCGAGGAGGCAACCATGTCCACTATAGGGATGATATTGGTGGTGATGGGCACTTTCCTCGGTAAGAGGGAGTGTTGAGATTTGGGTACCTTGGAAAGTGGTCCCCTTGTGTTTGTGAGCTTCTAAACACATG
>CBVK0100462648.1:0-12113 GCA_900067695.1 Picea abies
GTTTATCTTTCAATGATCCTATTACATGCAATTGTTAATGAATGTTAAAAAATATAATGGTAAATTCTAAAATTATAACATTTTACGCACGTAATGGACCCAAGATGGGTTGGAGGACATTACATTATGGTATTAGAGATTCTGGTTCAAACACTAGACTTGTATGGGCCAAGATGGATATAAGTTGAGAAAATTCACTACTATAGATTTTTTTGTGAAGAATTTGGGGAAAAACAGAGAAAAAATAGATCAAAATCCACAAATTCATGAGAAAATATCACATTTAAAGGACTCATAACTATTTCATAGGTTCAATGGAACCAATATGCAAAGTTGCATATTTAAATTCGACCTGGGAGGTCAAAATTTGATTTTTAATGGACGCCTATAGAAGTTGGATAGAGTTGATGAATCGACGACCAAGATCGTGTTTGATTGCGAGATCAACGACCCAAATTCATTTTAACAATATTAAAAATTCACAAGGTTTTGGTTGTTTGAAAGGTTGAGTATATCTAATGTACGAGCATTTTTCCTCCTAAAATGACCTCATTGAAACAGACCTAAGGGGTCTTGAAATTTACCAAAGGGAGTGGGTTCCCTTAATGGATTTGATTGCATATTCCTAAGTTTCTAGTTATTCTAGAAGGATAGTGTTGTTAGGAGGAAAGAGGGTTGTTTTCTCTCATTATGAGGTAAATGGATTAATTGAGCTAACTAGTTGAGTTAGATGGATTGTTCTAAGTATGGAGGAATCGATCTAATTTATCTTCATCAATTGTAATAGTGAGAGTGTTATTATTGTATTTAGTTGCATAATCTTAGGAATTCATTTTCCTAATATGGAAGTGTACCTTCCATGTGATAAATTGTAAACCTTCGATCATGTAAGGGGTCCAAATTAGTGAAGTATCATGCCAAAGGAGAGGTGGCCAAACAGAGGAGATTAGGCCAAGGTCAAGGAGTGGAAAAATTAATGAGAGATTGGGCCCAAAGGGAAGAAGCTCATATTTCAGAATCAGAGGTAGAGAGCTCTGATTGTAAATTTGTGTACAGAGACCAAATAGAATAGAAACACTTTGATTGTGCGTGTTCCTTTGAGTGTATGTGTAATTTCATAAATGAAAAATCTTGACTGTGTGTGTATAATTTCCAGGAAGGAATTTCTTGTGGAGGTGAGCTTGAGGAAACAAGTCTATTGAATGAAATCGTGAGGCGACGAAGTTTCTATGAACTCCGTGAAGGAAAAATGAGTAAGGAAGAGATTCTTTCCAACTGAATCCAAATTTAGAAACACCTAGAACAAGAAGAATTTCATTCTGCACAAAGGATGAGAGCATTGGATCTATTCATAGTCCTTGGGGGAATAATGATAATTCATCAAACCAATATTAAACCATGTCCATATATTATACCAGGCCGACGAGACACAGTGTATCGACCTTTCAGTTCCCGATATATATTGTTAAGGAGTGAAAGTGTAATTTGCACCATGAAAAATTAATAAACCAAGTGAAAGTTTGCAACTCGGTACTCGACATCCCGATCCTGCTGGTACAAGTGTTCCATCTTATCAATGTTTTAGGTCAACATATTCTCGAAATAGAGGCGAAGTATTGCAGTTCCATGACACCCCAATCTCCTAATTCTCGAGATATCGGCCTCCCAAATGTTTATTAGACCAAGTTTAAATCTTATCAAAACCCAAAATCTTGACCTCTTGGGATCACAATTCCATCATATCATCATATTGGCACATCGAAACCCAAAGTAGGCATTACTTGGACCAAGTTTTGCAAAAAAATTCTAATGACAAAATATAACTTGATATGCAAAAGTGAGGGCATACATAATGCACTCTTATTTACGAGGATGAAATCAAAATCGTAATTCATAGTGGACTTGACTCCATGATAAATAATTCAAGAATAAAAATATAAACATTACGAATCCTGCTATGACTCTATATGAATTTACTTCTTTATAGAGGTATAGAACTCATAACAATCATATTCATACTTCATATAAGATCTTGAGAGTAAGAACATAACAAATATGATTTCATGAGGGCTTTGATAGCTATCCAAAGTTTGATATTAAGAGAAATAATGTGAGAAAGACTTACAAAAGCTCATGTAACATATCGACAACAAATGAAAAAAAATGTTTTTTAAAAGAGGGCCATCCCCATAACAAAGCAGTTATAAATCATTTCATACCAATAGAAATTTGAGGGTAAGAAGAACCTAGAAATGGGTTAAGAAGAAGGCCATGAAAATACCTATAAATATACTTTGCAATGAAGTACTGAAGCACCTCGAGTTAAACACATGAACATTTTCTTCAACCATTTTAAGGCTAGGTGTTATAGTCCAAAAATGCCACATCTATGCATCCAAGACATTGGCCCATCCATTTGCATCCTTTAACAATCATACTGCTGAGGTTTCCTTCTAAAAATGACTTTTTGGATATTGTATGCGCTCTGCTACACTATTTTATTACGTACATATGTGTTTTGCATGCTATTTATCCAGTGTACATATGCTTGATGCATGCTAGTTATCCCACGATTACCTCCAAAAAATGAAAAAAATATAAAATTGCACGTATTTCGATGGAGTTTATGGGATATGGACGGTTTCCTAACCATTCTACCCCCTGTAGCATGTTCCCAAACCGAATAACCATATTTTTCTCATATAATAATAGGTCTTGGGGAGTCATTTAGATATATGAACAAGAGAATAAGAAAACTCTGCCAAAATCATTTCCCTCTCATTGCCCAAGTTTTGCATCTTGCTCTAAGTTTTATCCTCTGCTTCCCGTCCAACCATTATCCCTATACAACCCTTCCTTCTTCCCTTGATGGCATGTTGGTTGTGAGAATTCTATGTGGTATTGGTGCACTTGGAGCCATGACATATCAGCCCAAACTTGGTTCATAGAGTGGTGTCTGCAAGAAAAGGTTGTAACCTTTTATCTTGTATATGAATAAAACAAATTATCTTTGTCCCAAAAATTTATGTGTGCAAGTTCTTGTCTATTTGATCATTTACATCTATATTTATAATTTTAAGTGGTTACTAGAGATTGTATATGTTGTTGTGTTGTATTCCTAACTTATTGCAGTTCAGCTTTGGGAGGAGATATGTGATATAAGAGGAAACAACAAGTGGAAGAGGTCTACATCAACCGTAAGGATTCAAGGTGCTCTTCATAACCTTCTCTTCCCTCTCTCTTATCACTTAGTATAGATTGTTTTGGGGTAGATTAGAGATAATTCAATATTTTAAGGGAGTTATCTCTCTGCCTATTCCTTAGACCCATTTTAGGGGGAATTTACCCATAGCATAATTAGCGACTCCATTGGGGAGTCTCTCTAGGGTATTAGTGGGAGATCTTGGTTTGATTTGATTTTCAGTTTCTTTTTTAGTTTTCTAAGTTTTCTGAGTTTTATGAGTCAGGTTGGGTCTCTGGTCACCTTCCAGGTGCCTAGCAGCTTCCCTTGCCCAATTGTCTGTCAAAAAAATTTCTTTTTTTGAAATTTTGCAGAGGTGTACACACCCCGTTCTCTTTATAGCACCCGTACATATGTGTTCTTCATTATACACAACCCACATACATACGCAGGTTACTTGTGCACATCATGCATCTCTGTGTTCTGGAAGAGTTTTTTCATAAGATTTATCTTTCCTATTAGGAAGATCTTTGCTTCTCAGGTCTTCCTAAATTCTCGAGGGTCTCTGTAGATTGTATTTGGATATGTTTGAGGCTCAGACTATATTGCAATTTTTCAAGAATAATTTGTTTCTTTATCGCTTTTGGTTGGTGTCAAGGTTAAGTGCGAACTTATGAGCTTTAGGTCCCCTTGTGGATTCCAGTGAATCCCTACTTTCAAGCAATGGGTTAGGGTCTGTGTCAATCTTTGGTTTGTCTTCTCTTTCTGTTGATTATGCTTTGAAAAATGAAAAATATCATTTTCTTGTTATTTTCATTTCTAAGAATATAAAAATATATTTTTTTGGTTGTAGTTCATTAACTACATTTGCATTTCATCATGCATGTTTGTTTGGTATGTGTAGCATAGGCTATTGTTTACAAAAGAAAAGAGTTCTAATTCCAAAGTTCCTTCTAGGTTGCTTCCTTGAAAGTTTTAGTAGTTTGCATTGCATTGTGAAACAAAAAAGAATTCTAGGAAAAATTACATTTTAGGATCTTGGTCTATATTTTGAAAAGTTTTCACCTTCAAAGTTTAAAAGCCATTTTTTTTAGTTGTAGAACGTAGGTTTCTTTATGCACAATGATCTAAAATCTTTTAATTCTTCTCTTTCATCTCTTGATAACACTACAAGTTTCACTTACGTACCCTCTGAGTAAATTAAGCCATTTAAAATTAACGATTAACACTAAAACCAACTAGAATTTTCTGTTTATAGGGTTCACCAAGTAGTCTAGGATTTAGGGCGTTGAAATAGGTATGGAGAGGAAAATATTGAATGCCGCTTAAATAAACATAAGAGTCTATGATAGGGAGTGTGAAATTCCAGTTTCGTAAGAGTTAGCTAGGACCCCCCTCTAACACAGGGGCTAAACACGAGGTCGCGTGAGGAAAGGTAGAGGAGATAACCACTCCAAATCTGGACCAAATGTAGTGGGGATCGTATATTGAGGGTCATTATTGGGATCTTTAATGACTGCATTTGATTACGGAGCTTCGTAGACCTCGAATCTATTTGGGATCCTCAGTTGTCTTCCAGACCATTTTCCTTCGGTACCCTTGAAAGAATTCAGACTTTGCTATCATGCTCATTACAATCAGCCCGACTGTCGACTGTACCTGCCTGGTACCTAACTATGAGCTGAAAACCTAGTTTCCTGTTTTTAGGTATTTACACAGGTTACTACGGGGGTATACCTTAGTACCTACAAAAGTGTCACACTTTGAAGAGTATACTTGGAGAGTGTTTCCATTTTCGAGTTACACTTGCATGGGTAATTTACTCTAGTGTCAATTGGCGTAGCTGTTCTTCCTTCTAGTTAGTTGATTGCTTGATTTTCCTTTAGGGACATTTTAGTGTGTACTCTGTGTTTCATGCTAGATTGACCTTATCAATTGATCATTTCAAAAGGTGGAAGGTAAACAAATCCATTGTTAGCGTAGGCTTTAGGGCTTGCCGCCAGTTACTTTGTAGCCACCTCCACCAACGCTAAGGCAAAGGCTATATCAAGAGGGTTCTTTTGAAGCGACCAGGACACTGGAAGTTGTGCCCAAGCCTTCTCCTAGAGAAGACACACTTGCACTGGAGGAGTCCACCATTTTTTACCTCGAAGTTGAAGGCTTCATGCCTGCAAACCCTTTGATTATTGATTTATCAATGCCACTCCTTATTCAGATAGTTCCTTCTGAGGTGACTTCACCTTAGTGTCATTTAGTGAGACGAGTGGTGATGGAAGCAACTAATGCTACCTCTTTTGGGAGTCCTCATTCTCCCATATCGGCTTCCACGAGAGGGGATGGAATGACCCCTCCGCCACCTCCACCTATAAGGACTATGGATGTCCAGACACCTACAATTTCTGTCAGTGGCACAGTCCCCACGATGACTATGACCACTTCTCCTTTCATTCAAAACATGTCTGGCACTCCATTTTCATATGTGATGCCGAATTTCGACTCTAGCTCGACTTTAACGTACTATACTCTACAAAATGTTGGTCTGGGTGCATGGAGTTCTAGCGCTCCCTTGCAAGGATATTTCACTGGAACCACGACCACATTTAATGCTATACATTACAATGGGGGGTCATATCCCTCCTCCATCCCCTTCGCTTGGAGGTGCTTTCCAGCAACCATTTGGGCTTAATACCAGTTCTAGCTTGTTCAGTGGAGGGAATCATGGGCCTCAGTCCTATCTGACTATGGTAGGGTATATGCCTTTTTCTTTGTTTGGTTATTTCAGAAACAAATCTTTCTCATCGTCCGCTTTCTCTTTGCTCACTTTCTCGTCAGGGGGAAACCTTGTCTTTAATCAACCCAACCCTATGCAAGGATTCGTTCCTTTATAAGGGGTGATGACATGAACTTTCTCCTCTCAAGGTATTAGAAATACCTAGTAGGGATCTTTTCCTTCGTCATGGATGTCGATCGAGGGAATCCCCTCCCACACTCAGTAGAACCTTGGGCAGTGTGCAGTACTTATGCTAGGAGGGTCGGCTGGGGGAATCCCCAACCAAGGTCCTTGGAATACCTTGTAGGGAGCAATCCCTACCCAAGGTATGTCATCGAATTACGTGAATTTTTTGATGATGCAGAATCAAGCGCAAAATCCTTTTACTGGCCAAGGACACCATGGTTTCTACCAAAACCCTAACCAACAAGCAAAATTTTCCTGGCAACCTGGTGCCAGTCAAAATCCAGGCTCCTCTTTTCCTTTGAATCCACCACAATATAGGTTACATTTCCTGGAAAAACTTCATTTTCCATATTTTTCAAGGTTGTTGAATGATCTAATTTGTCATGATCCACATTGGTCTCCCATGCTGACCAATTTTCCCTCAGACATACCTAAGTTTGAAGGAAATCCTAGCGAGGATCCAGGTGATCATGTTATGACATTTCATTTATGGTGCTCCTACAACTCATTGAAGGATGAATCTATTCAATTGTGTTTATTTCAACACGCTCTTATAGGGGGTGCTGTGAAATGGTATATCGAGCTCGATAGCTCGAAGTATTATTACTTTAATGACCTAGAAATGGTTTTCTTAAACCATTTCTAATTACCGGTAAGATACAATGCTGACACTGAGTTGCTGGCCAAATTTGAGCAAATGAAAGATGTCCATATCTCAGATCACATTCAAGAATGGCGTTGTCAAAAGACCTTGATCAAAGTGAAGGTCCCTCCCGCATTTATTCTTGAGTGGTTCCTAAATTCCTTGGTGCCTTGTGTCTCCAAATACATCACAACTTCTGGAGTATTTTACGAAGAAGAGGCTATCATGAGAGCCCAACAACTGAAATTGTTTTACTCTCAATCCGGTATGTTGTAAAAGATCGTCCTAGACACACCATGATGAAATTTTAACAAGACCAAATAGAATTATGGGCCTCATGCCAATGGTATAGTAGGATCAACATAAAGTAAGCCCACAAATCAGTTGACTAACTATTTGCAACAATTATTGATTCAACAGACCATGGCCAACCAAACTTCTGGTTTGGCTGCCCCTACAACCCAAATGTCAGAAGTACACAATGTGCATTCAACAAATCCCAAGGGTAACCAAAAACCCAAGGCAAAGAGGAAATCCAAAGGAAAGAAGGGTAAGGGGGATAAAAAGGTTGCGAATAATGCTGGTGAGGGTAAAAACGAAAAGAAGAAGGTGAAGTTTCTGTGTAATATTTGCCCAAAATATCACTTGACTCACCAATGCCCTCGGATTGAGGAAGCCCAAAATATTTTGTCACAATAGAAGCCTTCTATGTTAACCAACCCTTTCCGACAAGGGAAAAATATGGCTCAAGCTTCCTCAACCACGAATGTGCCTGAGGGAAATCATTTAACCCCCATGCCTAATGCTAATAATGGAGCTGCAAATGTATACATGATGAGATCAAATGCTCATCTTTAGACCAGGGCTCATGATTATATAATGCCAGAATATGTTGACAAGGGAAAATAATCTTCCAACCCGTCACCTCCCATTCATATTGAGAAGA
Source organism: Picea abies (assembly GCA_900067695.1). Taxonomy (NCBI): domain Eukaryota; kingdom Viridiplantae; phylum Streptophyta; class Pinopsida; order Pinales; family Pinaceae; genus Picea; species Picea abies. The sequence continues at coordinate 7,727 of CBVK0100462648.1, forward strand.
ATGTGGGAGAAACTATGACTCACATCCCTAAGGGTGCATTTAAGAAGGCTTCTGACAACCCGAATGCAAGGGATGCTCAGAAATACTTTGTTGTGGAGGATCTGGCACAAACCTCTTGTGCGATATGTTCTCTAGAAGTTCTTCAGAGTTTCCCATCACAGAGAAAAGAATTGTTATCTACCTTGGGTGTTGTCGAGACTACTAAATCGGGAATGATTGTTTTTGACCCTATCAATTATAAACCTCATCTACCTCACCACATCACCTTTCATATAGTAGTGGTTTATGCCATGAAATTTTTGACACGGAACATTTTGTGCACGGTGGTAGACAAGGGTGCCACAAATTGCATGATGTCGCTGGCATGTTGGAAGGCCATTGGCCAACCTGGGTTATCTCCATCACCTACGTTGCTAACTATGTTTGACGGTCATTATTTTAGACCACATGGCATAATCCCTCCTCCCCTATGAAGTTGGAGAGAAAAACCATGTGCGTCGAGGTAGAAATAGGCGATGCACCTCATGACTACAATATTTTGTTAGGACAAAGTTTGACCTACACTATGATAGTGTTTGTATCCATCATTTTTGGGGTCTTATGTTTTCCTCATGAAGGTCAGATCATAATCGTTGATCAATTATCCTTCTCTCGACATGTCCCTTCATCGGGGGCATCCACAGTCCCAATTATTAACAAACGCAGCCAGGTACCATCAACTTATGTTCCAGATTGTTTCCATCTCTAATGGGGACTTTTCATTATCCGCCACCTTCGAATGATGTCAAGTTTATTTCGGCTATCCCCGATCAGCTGAAGGCTGCAATATTTCAAGTAGCTTATTTTCAAACAAGTTATTTTAATGACCTGTGGACTTTACCATCCCCATCGGTTTCAATGGAAGGGGTAGGGCATCCTAGAATGGCTATGCCTCTATCCGTTGTTGAGGTTGCGTACAACATTGTTCAAAAAACCTCAACCAACCCTGATTCATCTCCCCCACAGGAGTTAGATCCCGTTCTCGAGCTTGTTTGGGCTCAAGATTCTCTTTCTACTCATGATCCTTTGGACTTAGTCCTGCCCTCCGACGAGGAGAGTTTGGAGGCAATGAATGGGCCTGATATACCTTGGTACGATATCCACCATAGATCTTATTTTTTACCCGATTTGAGGAGAGTAGAAGAAGGAGAGTTCACTACGATCATGAATGGATATGCCACTTGCTTTGTTAACCCTCTGGCCACACACATAATATATGTTGAGGGAAACATGGCGAGTATAGATGAAATGATTCCAATTGACATATCTAGAACCCCTAACATTGTTGAAAATGTCTTCATCGGAGAAGATTGTTTCTTCGAGGAGATCTAGGTCTACACTTAATTATTTAAAGAGTTTCAAGAAATTTTTTCTTGGTCTTATGAGGAGATTCTAGGCATTGACCCTCATATAATCAAACAAGAGATTATGACTTAACCCAATGCTAAGCCTTTTCGGCAGAAGCTTCGCCCAGTCAATCCTCACAAGGCAAGGACTATCAAGGATGAGGTAGAGAAACTCATTAAGGTTGGTTTCATCTATCCAATGCAATTGACAGAATGGGTGTCAAACCTAGTTCCTGTCAACAACAAAAAAAGGTACGATCTGTGTGTATGGAATTTCATGATCTGAATAAAGCTTGCTCGAAAGATAATTTTCCAACCCCATTCATTGATCATATTGTCAATGAATGTGTGGTATGTGAAGTCTTTTCTTTTATGGACTGTTTTTTTGGATACAACCAGATTCAGATCAAACCTGAGGATCAACATAAGATGACATTTACATGTCCTTGGGGTACATTTGCATACAGGAAAATGCCTTTTGGACTTAAAAATTCTGGAGCCACTTTTCGGTGGGCCATCCCGTTCGCCTTCCACAACCTCAAGAATATAGTTGAGGCATATCTTGATGATATGGCATCATGTTCTCGTAAGAGATCCGATCCTCCCGCCCAATTATGACTTATCTTTGAGAGGTGTCACTACTACCGTATTCACCTTAATTCGAACAAGTGTAGATTTTGCGTAATATCGGGATAGTTGCTAGGTTTTATCATGTCCACAAAAGGGATCATAGTTGATCCTCTAAAGGTTGAGGAAATAGTTCAATTTCATCCCCCACACATAATCCCCCAGCTTCAAAGTCTACAGGGTAAAGCTAACTTTCTTGAAAAAGGGGGTTTATGCATCTCTTGGAAAAAAGGGTCCCATTTTGTTGGGATGAAGCATCTCAACGCTCTTTCAAAGTGTTGAAACATGCTCTGATGTCTGCCCCTCTGCTTAGTCCTCTGGATTATGGCAATGATTTCTTATTGTACTTGGATGCAACAGATTCTACTATGGGCATGGTCTTGGTCCAAGAGGATGACGTGCTCGAGCAACATGTTATCTACTATCTTAGTCAAGGCTTGGCCAAACTTGAACTCAACTACACCCATGTTGAGAAACTGGCTTTGGAAACTATCCATGTTGTCGAAAGGTTCCGTCATTACATTCTACTTCTCAAGACCACTATTGTAGCTATTGTGAATCATTTTCAATATGTGTTAACATGATAGGTTATTGACCGAAAAATAAGTTGATGGACAGTCATCCTTCAAGGATTTGACTTGGACTTTGTTTCGGTGAAATATAAAAAGTCCTTGGTCTTTGCTGAGCTAATTTTGTAACTTTCATTCAAGAATGGTAATGATTTTCTCGAAGAATCACTGATCAATGGGGATATTTTCTTGATTGCATCTTTGGACCCTTGGTATGGAGATATACTTGTGTATATTCAGACTTTGAAGTTCCCTTCCTCTGCTTCTTGCGATGAGCATCATCAGATACGCCATCAAGCACGAAAATATCTTATCATCGATGATACTTTATATCGTTAAGCAGTTGATTGCATTCTCTGTCGTTGTCTCACTCATGAAGAGGAAGAGCTTGTGTTGAATGATTGTCACACTGGAGCATGTGGCGGACACTTTTCTGGGTTGGAAACAACCCAAAAAATTCTTTGCTCTGGATACTTATGGCCCTCCTTGATCAAATATTGTGTAGAGGTGGTCAAGAAGTGTCACATGTGCCAAATATTCTCTTGGAATATGCAGTCACACCCTGCTCCCATGTTTCCATTTATTATTGTTGGTCCCTTCACTAAGTGGGGGATTGATTTCACTACATGCCACCTTAATTCGTCTAGGGGGCATCACTATATCATTGTGACAGTAGACTTTTTTACTAATTGGGTCAAGGCCATGCCGACATTTAGTAATGACAGTGAAATGACTACGCTTTTTGTTTTTAACCAAATTGTAGCTAGGTTCAATATTCCAAAGGAGATTGTCACAAACCATGGAAGTCACTTCTAGAATAGGATGATGACTGAGTTAACATCAAAACTAGGGTTTAAGAAAGAAAATTCATCACCCTACTATCCACAGGTGAATGGTCAAGTGGAGGTTGTCAATAAGTCTCTCAATACTATTCTCCAAAGGACGATCAATTCGGCCAAGTCAAATTGGCATTTGATTTTGTACTCGACGGTTTGGGCCTATCAAACCTCAGTAAAGACTACTAGTGGTTTCTCTCCTTTCCAACTCATTTATGGGATGGAGGCAGTATTTTCCATAGAGTGCCAAATCCCCTCTCTTAAGTTGGTAGTGGAATTACTACCCGACACAACTCCACTTGAAGAGATTCGCCTATATTTTGAGCAGCTCGATGAGCAACATCGAGATGCAGCCTTGGCCAACCAGCCTCACAAAAAGCGTGTCAAGTGTTAGTATGATCAATCTATCCAACCTAGAGTTTTCTCCGAAGACGATCTTGTCTTGGTCTATGACCAAGATAAATACCCCTTAGGGGTAGGAAAATTCAAACCCATGTGGTTCAGAGCGTTCATTGTTAAGAAAGTCTCAAAAAAAGGTTCTTATCAATTGGTTCATTTTGAAGGTAAGGCTTTGTCTGAGCCTATAAATGGGATCTACCTTAAGAAGTATTACGCTTAGTTCAGTCACATGAGTGTGACTTCTTGTATATAATGTATAGTTTTATTTATACATTTTTTGTGTCTTTTTGTCCTATGGACGTGTAGTTTATTGTGTTTCTTTTCACTATGGCAGATGTCAAGTGAATCTGAGGTTTATGTTGGATTCATAGATGGTTCTAGATGAAGCACTCATAGGATTTCTTCCGCATCTTGGGTGATCTTCACGCCCTTTGGTCAGTTGGTATCTTCTGGAGGTATTTTTCTAGGAGAAGCAACCAATAACGTTGTCGAGTACAGTGCCATAATAGAACGCTATTTTTATTATATTACTTATATTCATGTTCCTAGGAGATCTAATCAACTAACTGAT
>CBVK0100462649.1:0-12113 GCA_900067695.1 Picea abies
ATAATATTTTAATATTATTCCAAAAGCCATGTGAAATATATGTTTTGTCTTAAGTTCCTAGAGAGGAACACATGCTGATGAAGTGCATGCAGCTTCATGGGTGACATGTGTCGACCAAGGCACATGCAGTTAAAAAACTGCAGAAGTCAGTCGCGGGGGGCGTGTGGTTGGGTCATTCGGTCATCCTCCACCTGAGTTCACCGTGATGCCCGTTTGAACCTGTTTTGCCTCTGCATCTACATTTTCTTACCAACGCACCGTGAAGGAAACCCTCACGGGAAAATTGTTTGCTCTTGCATTTTTCCATTCTCCACCTAAGTCGCTTTGTCATTCCCCATGCTTCGTGAATTATGTTTAGCTCCGCGATCGACCTCTACGTTGATTCCTGGTCATGCACCCTGAAACTAGTGGCAAACTCATGGATTGAGTCGTGTCTCCTGTGAAGTCTGAGCACCCTGTAAATGTCTGAACCATGCTGTGTCTTAGTGTGGATTGTTATCATTTTTGGATGTCCATACCCAAATTCCTATTGCTATTGTCACCATGAGTTAACTGAATTTCTATTTTTTTTGTGGTTATCCTCACCGTGCAAGAATTGAGTCAGAAGGGGTTGAAGAACCGAGTTTTAAGGCCCTTAGTTGAAGAGGAAGTCTGTCAAGCCTATGATAAGCTATTTCCAGGTGAAGGAGTCTATTGGGAAGTGGTATTATTCCAAAGAGAGTCCAACACCAGCTATGGAGCTCTAAGACTTCCTGATCCATCCTGTTGCTGAGACCCAGAGAGGGAAGTGAAGCATTGATGGAATGTGCTTGTGAAGGTGTATACTCTCGGGCAGAATAAACATGTGGGGAATGAGAGTCCGTGAGTAGTGGGCGTAAGAAGGCATCCTAGAAAGAATCCTTCCGATTATTCTGTGTAGTTTTCCCTATAACCTCAACCTAGACTAAGATTCCTTGCCTTGGGTGGAGCTTAGTCCCAACTTGAGGGTGACCCACTACTGAACATGATGAGTAGCATGGTCTAAGGCTGGGAGGTTCGTGGAAGGCCTGCACGTGGTTGGTGGAATTACCACGATTTCAAAGATAAGTATCAACTTATGCTTAATATTATGTTTTGCATGCCTATGATGCTTATATGTATCATGTATTATGTTGTGCATATGAATTATTGTTAATGCCAGGGATTATTTATGTTAGCAGTAATCTTGTGCTTACTCTGAGTTAAATGTGTTTAATATGACTTAAATGCATGTTATTCATTAAGTATGAGAATGATGTTGTTCCGCACAGTAGTGTTTTGCCCGGCCAGTGGGATGACGGCCGGGGATGTTACAGTATGGTATCAGAGCCTAGTTTCAATGTTGATCCTGGATGGGTCAGATAAGTGGTCTTTGGACCGATGTTTTGAGAAGAAATTGTGTCTGGAGGACTAATTTCAAACTTCAGAATGTTTCTGAGTGTCAACGGACTACGGAGTGTCAATGTTTCTGTAGCGGTATCATAAAACTATAGCTGGCATGGTATATGGCCATAGGGAGAGAGAGAACTCCACACCAAAATTATTGGATCCATAGAATCTATTCAGAAGGAAAGGAGAACCCTCATGACCATCAAATATGGAGAACGTGCACAAGGTTTAAAACCCCTTGGAGTTGCACATGAGAGTGGAAATCGTGATACGCGAAATCCCGAATTCGTCAGGACCGTCCATCGGAAAGGACGCGTGGAGAGCGATCAACCTTTCACTGACTTGTGACTTGAAATGGTCTAAGGGTGAGTTCGTGATAATTCACGAAATGCAAATTCACGATTGGATCACAACAGTCGATCTAAGAGAGATCTGGACCGTTAATTGTCCAGGAAGAAATCGACATTTCGGGAATAGGGAGGACGAAGGTGGAAAATACTTCGACCTCATCACACACAAAATCTCGATACATGAAATTCCAGTGAGATCTGAGTCATCAGATCGTGGGGAATTAGGACCATTGGATCAAGTAGATGATAGACCGTAATTTTGTAATTTCAGCAAATGAAAGTTCGAGATGTGTGGATGCACGAACTCCTTATGCTCGAAACTCCGAAACAAAAAGTGAAAGTAGTGGGGCCCCATGACATCGTTGGGAGTGAGGTGGACCTTCTTAAGGACACCATGTGTCACTACCTTGGTGGGTGACAACTATGTTGTGGGCCCGAAGGGTAAGCAAATCAATTTTTTGGAAGTTGGAGAGGGAAGTGAGTGCGAGAACCTTCGGGACCAAAACCCCAAAACACGAAACCCTGAAGCCTCGAAATCCCGAAACCCAAATTTTTGTTTGGAGAGCCTTGTAGCACCTATCAATTTAGCATTTGATCATGGCCCGTGGACGCATGGGTTGGGAACAAAAAAAATGGGGGCTATTGCCGAAAATTGCAGAGCCAAACAGAGCTCAGAAAATTCGTGGAATCAAAACATTTTCTTATTCGCATTGGTTTATGAATGTTGTAGTTTTATTAAGGGTTTAAGGCCTGACAAACTTTGGTTGACTGCACATTGTATGTGCAGAGTTCAAAGAGTGTCAGGACAACCGTGAATCGACGCTGAGTATAGAAATGGAAGAGGTGCAGATTGCCTCCAATTCAGAGAACGAAAGAGAAGGAAGGGATGTCAACTTGGGAGTCGAAGGATCAAACTCTTATGGGCATGGAAGAGAATTGGATAAGGAAGGGCATGTGATGAAAATCATTGAAAGATTGCAGAAAGATGCCCAGGCTCGCCAAGTCGATAGTTGAAAGCTCATGAGGGTCAGGGATCGGCAGGGTGAATTCAACTTAAAGATGTTGAAGAGCCTGGAAAGAATAGAAAATAAATTGCAAAAGGAGAGTGACACAAGAAAAACAGGGAGTCGCAGGACCCCTAAGAGAAAAAAAAGATCAAGGAGTGGTAGAAGACATCATCATCTCTCCCCAAAGCATTCTAATAAGGAAGCACACAGTAGTTCAAGCCCATCCCCTACCAGAAAACACCGAAGATCTGGAGTGGATGAATTGAAAGGGGAGATGAACAAGATTAAGCCTCCTACATTTGATGGAGAACATAAGAAGGAGGAAGATGTCGAAACATGGTTTCTTGGCATGATGAAATATTTCCAATTGCAAAATTATTCCTCTCATGTAGAAGGAAGAATTGTGATGTATCAACTAAAAGGAAAATCATCCATGTGGTGGGATCATCTTGTGTAGGTGCAACACATTAGAGAGAAATATATCACATGGAAGGAATTCAAGAGGTATTTCGAGAGGAAATACCTGACTAAAAGATATTATGACAGAAAGATGAAGGAGTTCTTCGAACTCAAGCTGGGCAACATGACCATTGATGAATATGAAGAAAGGTTTTTGGAATTACTGAAGTATGTTCCATTCATCAAAGATGAGGTTGTCAAGATCCATAGGTATCTGAGTGGACTGCCACCTCCCATTGGTGACAAGATTCAGTATGATGATCCTAAGACTATGGAAGAAATAATAAGAAGAGTGAAATGCTTATATGAATAGTAAAGAGAAAAGCCTACCTTTTGGAAGGCTTGGGATGACCAGAGGAAGTTTAAGAAAGAACAGAGGCAGAAGGGAAACAAACCTCCCTTTTTCAGAAATAGTCCTTAAGGACATCCATTGTTTAGAGAGCCAAGAATGGTTGAAGTGGGGGAACAAAGGCCGAGACATATGCCCATTCAGTGTTGGGGCTGTAAAGAGAATCACAAGTACAGAGATTGTCCCCATAAAAATGGCAAAGCAAGAGTTGTCCATAATGTTCAACAAGCTGAAATAGTGGAGGACATGGGCAGTAGAATGCCAAGGATCTATCCGGCCCTGGACAACAAGCAAGCTGAATTTCAGTTGCACATGAATGAAGTGGAAGGTATGATTAACAACCAACCATTTATTATTTTAATTGATTCAGGGGCTAGCCATAGTTATGTAGATCCTAGGGTGGTGGAAAGTTTGCATTTATCAAGAAGCAAACATGAAAAGTCTTGGTTAGTGCAGTTGGCTACAGGAACCAAGAGGGAAGTCATTGAGTTGGTTAAGACCTGTCCGGTGGACATGAAGGGATTGAGCACGAAGGATGAATTGAATATTCTACCTTTAGGATCTTATGATTGTTTAATTGGGATGGACTAGTTGGACCATCACCATGCCCTCCTGGACTGTCGTAACAAGGAATTTACATGCCTGGATGTGGAGGGGAATCGGAAAATAGTCCAAGGAATTCCTAGAGTTGTGGTTGTTAGAGAAATCTCAACAATGCAGTTGAAAAACTGCTACATGAAAGGCTGTCAATTGTTTGCATCCCATGTGGAGGAAGCATCCAGAGATGAAGTCTCAAAGATTGGAGACTAGGTGGTACTAACAGAGTTTGAAGACGTATTTTAGGAGGTACCCAGACTACCTCCGAAGAGAGATATCGATTTCTCTATAAATTTGATGCCTGGAGCAGCTCCAGTGTCAAAATCTCCTTATAGAATGAGTACGCCAGAGCTGAAAGAGTTGCAATTGTAGCTCGAAGAGCTTCTAAAGAAGGGGTACATTCGCCCAAGCGTGTCACCTTGGGGTGCCCCAATCCTGTTCGTGAAGAATAAGGATGGGATGTTGAGGCTGTGCATTGATTTCAGACAGTTGAACAAAGTAGTTGTCAAGAACAAGTATCCTCTGTCGAGGATCGACGATCTTTTCGATCAGTTGAAAGGTGCAAAAATATTTTCGAATATAGATCTCAGATCGGGATATCACCAGGTAAGAATAAAGGATGAATACATCAGCAAGACCACCTTTAGAACAAGGTACGGTCATTACGAGTTCACAATGGTACCATTTAGGCTGTCAAACACATCTGTTGTTTTTATGTGCTTAATGAATGGTGTATTCAGGGACTATCTAGACAAGTTTGTCATAGTCTTCATGGATGACATTTTGGTGTATTCTAAGTCAAAGGAAGAGCATGAACAACACTTGAGGATGGTGCTGCAAGTGTTGAGAGAACACCAGTTGTATGCCAAGTTGAGCAAATGCTCATTTTATCAAAGGAAGATCCATTACTTGGGGCACATTATTTCAGAAGAAGGGATCATTGTGGATCCTGAGAAGGTTGAGGCCATCAGAGAATGGTCAGTGCCAAGGAATGTGGCAGAAGTTAGATCCTTTATGGGTCTAGCGGGCTATTATAGAAGGTTTATTGTAGGGTTCTCAAAGATAGCTCACCCTATCACTTCCTTGCAAAGGAAGGAGAAAAAGTTCCAGTGGACTGAAGAGTGTGAGAAAATTTTCTAGCGATTGAAGCAGCTGTTAACCAGCGCTCCAATCTTGAGAATTGTAGATCCAAATGTGGATTTTTTGGTGTGCACAGATGCGTGTAAAGAAGGGTTGGGAGGATTTCTCAGTCATAATGGATTTGTAATCTGTTATGAGTCCAGGAAGCTGAAAGAATTATGGCATGAAAAGAATTATGCCACTCATGATTTGGAGTTGGCAGCAATCATTCATGCTTTGAGGAAATGGAGACATTAACTCATGGGAAGGATATTTGAATTGAGAACAGACCACAACGGTCTGAAATATTTGTTTGATCAGCCAACCTTAAATGCTAGACAAAGTAGGTGGCTGGAATTTCTGTGTGAGTACGACTTTGAGATCAAGCATATCAAAGGAAAGGAGAATAAAGTGGTTGATGCACTCAGCAGGAGGGTGCATGAATTACATGCTACAACCATTAGCATGTATCAGACTGATATTAAAAGCAGTATTCTGGAGGCTGCAAATGTAGATCTGTAGTACATAGAATTGGTAGCCAAGCTACAACAGGGTAAGATGCCACAGAAGATGGAAATTTATAAATTGGAAATAGATGGAATACTGTTGTACAAGAACATAATTTTTGTACCCAATGTCCAATGCTTGAAACAGATTATTTTGTAGGAGATGCATAATGTGCCTTATGCAGGGCACCCTAGATATCAAAAAATAGTAGCAGTGGTCAAGAACCATTGCTTTTGGTCGGGTATGAAGAGAGAGATCATTGAATACATCGCCAGATGTATGGAGTGCCAGAAAGTTAAAGCTGAGCATAGGCACCCAGCAGGGTTGCTGCAACCTTTACCCCTTTCTGAGTGGAAGTGGGAAGTGGTGACAATGGATCTTATTACAAGATTGCCCAGAACAAGCAAGCTGCATGATTCGATCATGGTAGTGGTGGACAAGCTTACAAAAGCTGTCCATTTTATTCCACTGAAAACTACTCACAAGGCAGCAGATGTTGTTGATATTTTTATAAAGGAAGTGGCACGATTGCATGAAATTCCTAAAACGATTGTGTTTGACAGAGACTCGAAATTCACCTCGAATTTCTGGAAAGGATTGTTCAAAGGATTTGGAACAAAACTGAACTTTAGTACAACTTATCATCCTGAGTCTGATGGATAGACAAAGAGGGTGAACAGATTAATAGAAGACATACGGAGAATGTATGTGATGGACAAACCATCAAGATGGGAAGACTACCTGCACTTGGTAGAATTCGCCTACAAAAATGGGTATCATGCATCGTTGAAGATGAGCCCATTTGAAGCAATTTATGGAAGCAAGTGCAATACTCGAGTGAGCTAGGATAATCCAACTGATAGAGCAATAGTTGGGCCAGAGTTGCTCAGGGAGATGGAGGCCCAAATGATTAAAATTAAGCAGAATTTGAATGCTGCCTAGGACAGGTAGAACAATTATGCTGATAAGAATAGAACCCACAGAGAGTTCAAAGTGGGTGATCATGTTTTCCTCAAAGTGAAAGCTAACAGGAGTTCCCTAAAGCTGGGAAGTTGCACCAAGTTGGCAGCCAGATTTTGTGGGCCATTTGAAATCCTGGAAAGGATTGGGCCAGTTGCATATATGTTTGCATTACCTGCATCCATGATTGTACATAATGTGTTTCATGTTTCATTGCTTAAGAAATATATACCAGATGCTAATCATGTTATCAATTGGAATCTAATTCAGGTGGAACAAGAAGGTGTCCTGCAAGTGCATCATGTGCACATATTGGAGAGGAAAAACAAACAGCTCTGGAATCGAGCTATAGGGCTTGTAAAGGTCTAGTGGACTTGGTACGGTCCTGAGGACGCGACATGGGAGCATGAAGATTTTATGCGGGCAGAGTACCCGCATCTTTTTGAAAATTTTGAAAAGCTTGCAGATGCAGTGTAGAGTTGCACTGAGGACAGTGCAAAAATAAGGGGAGAGGATTGTAATGTCCCCAAGGCCGAGCCCTGTTGTAAATCATGTCTATCAAGTATAAATATTGCATTATGAATTGTAATTATGTTTTATAGGCTGGTGAGCCAAGTTTATATAAGCTGGTGGGCTTATGTGTTATTAGGCCGGAGAGCCTAAGTGTTAAGGCCAGGAGCCTTCTTTTGTATATGTAATCATGCAGAACATTAATAAAAATATAAACACCGCTGCGTGTAGACCGACCACGATGAATGAGTGATGGGGGACTAAGCTTCCACAGAGTGGGTAAGGGATTAGGGGCTGGAAGGTTGGAAAGAGAGGCTAGGTGTTGAGCCTAGGGGCTTAAGTCCTTGGGAATAATATTTTAATATTATTCAAAAAGCCATGTGAAATATATGTTTTTTCCTTGGTTCCTGGAGAGGAACACATGCTGATGGAGTGCATGCAACTTCATGGGTGACATGTGTCGACCCAGGCACATGCAATTAAAAAACTGCATAAGTCAGCTGTAGGGGGGGGTGTGGTTGGGTCATTCAGTGATCCTTCGCCTGAGTTCACGATGATGCCCATATGAACCTGTTTTTCCTCTGCGTCTGCATTTTCTTACCCGCGTGCCGTGAAGGAAACCCTCACAGGAAAATTGTTTGCTCTTGCATTTTTCCATTCACTACCTGAGTCGCTTTGCCATTCCCCATCCTTCGTGAATTTTGTTTAGCTCTATGATCGACCTCTGCATTGATTCCTGGTCACGCACCCTAAAACTAGTTGCGAACTCGTGGACCGAGCCGTGTCTCCTGTGAAGTTTGAGCACCCTCTAAATGTCTGAACCATGTTGTGTCTTAATGTGGACTGTTGTCGTTTTTGGATGTCCATACCCAAATACCTGTTGCTGTTGTCACCGTGAGTTAACCAAATTGCTATTGTTGTTGTGGTTATCCTCACCATGCAGGAATTGAGTCAGACGGGGCTGAAGAACCGGGTTTTAAGGCCCTTAGTTGAAGAGGTAGTCTGTCAGGCTTGTGAGAAGTTATTTCCAGGTGAAGGAGTCTACTGGGAAGTGGTATTATTCTAGAGAGAGTCCAGCACCACTCTAAGACTTGCTGATCTGGCCTGTTGTCGAGACCCAGAGAGGGAGGTGAAGCACTGATGGACTGTGCTTGTGAAGGTGTATACTCCCGGGTGGAATAGGCATGTGGGGAATGAGAGTCCGTGAGTAGTGGGCGTAAGAAGGCATCCTGGAAAGAATCCTTCTGGTTATTCTGTGCAGTTTTCCCTGTAACCTCAGACTAGACTAGGATTCCTTGCCTTAGGTGGAGCTTAGTCCCAGCTCGGGGGTGACCCACTACTGAACATGATGAGTAGTGTGGTCTAAGGCTGGGAGGTTCATGGAAGGCCTGTACGTGGTTGGTGGAATTACCACGATTTCAAAGATAAGTATTAGCTTATGCTTAATATTATGTTTTGTATGCCTGTGATGCTTATATGTATCATGTATTCTGTTGTGCATATGAATTATTGTTAATGCCAGGGATTATTTATGTTAGCAGTAATCTTGTGCTTACTCTGAGTTAAATGCGTTTAATATGAATTAAATGCATGTTATTAATTAAGTATGAGAATGATGTTGTTCCTCATAGTAGCATTTTTCCCGGCCAGTGGGATGATGGTCGGGGACGTTATAGTTACTTTATCTTTCCTTTGTTCAGCTTTTGTGCCATCTATCTCTTCTCCATAACCTCCTTTCTATGGTGACATGGAAGCATTCTTCACCGAGGCACTTCTTAAATCTTGTACTTCGTCAATATTCTTTGTTTTGTTAGGTCCGGGTGTATCCTGCACAGTTTCTGGGCTATCGATGTTGGATATCTCCATAGGGTCTGCTGGAATAAGGAGGTCAGCGGACCATTCCTTAGTAATCTCCTCTAAGTCCTCCTCCATCAACGTATAGTAGAATTGAAGTTTTTTCTTGTGCTCGTCGGCTCGCGCTGTGATATAAATGAAATGTCAATCAATGCTAAACTTCATCAAAGCCCTGAATCGATGTATAGTGTTCAACGTCATGTGAGGATCAGACTGTATGGATATATTCAATTGATTGTAGTATGTATGGAACACAAAATTTGACTACCATTGCTTATTCATGTCACTTGAGTACCACAATGTACTGAACTTCGTGACCAATGGTTGGAAAGGCTCGATGTCTGGGAAGGTCACAGCTTTCGGCATCTCCCAGGCAATGAAAGAAATCAAGATCAAGAGCCAGCTGAAATGGAATTCATATCCTTGATCTTGCGCTTCTCTGAAGTCAAGTTCCAATTGGTTCACTAGGTACTTTTCCCAATTCATTTGTAGGCCATCCCCACACTTCCCTGCGAGGTCGACTACAAAAACAGTCACTTGGGTGGGTCAGTTCTTGCATACTAACTCCCCTGCAATCAACTGATGCGCAAGGCGCATTGCACGATTCTAAATAGAGGATACCTTGCACCCTCGTGTGCCCTTCTCGACATCGCCATAGGTTTCCTTGATCCTTTGTGCGAGAGCGTGGTCCATGGCTTTTCCAAGATAGAAATATTGTGGGTTGGGTCCTTGCATACTCAAACCCATGATTTAATTGATCAAGGTTGGATCAACTGTGATATGGCGGTTTAGCCACAAATATTTGCCATGGTAACAAGACAACAACAACTTGACACATGCATTCACCTCTTGGTGTCTTCCGAAGTGGGGAATTTTCATGACGTTGAGTAGGGTGGACTAAGCGAGGTTATGGGTCCATGATTGGGGAATTACCTTTTAGTTTTTCCCTTTTTTTCTAGTTAGAAACTTATGTGGGGCTAACATGTTGTAGACTTTGCGATCTCCAAGGTCGAAGTCGTTAAACTTCAACGCTGCAATATTATCTTGGTCTGCTCGCACTGCGCGTATCCCCTTCGGGAGGTATGCAGTGACCAAGGCATACTCTAAATCTCTAGGTACATTGGCGTGGTTTACAACACTGATCAAAGGTGGTATATAGGTGGGTAAGATAGTCAGGATCAATTTAGCATTCGCTAAGTCATCCCTGTGCTTAGTTTGCTTCTGATCGGATGGTCAGGATGGTCCTCCTCTGCGAGTAGTGGATGGAGAGGCTAGCAGTCCTCTCATGGATGATGTTTGTATACCTGTAGACATCAACATGACTCTTTCAGTCATGAGGTCAATCAAAACTTCCTCAACAACTTTTTCTTTAGTGCTCAACTCGTCCGACATACATGCTTGGGGTTAACAATCTCAGGTTCAGGGGGTATCTTAGACATAGTAATGCGATAGAGAGTAGAAGCATGATGATCACTGTATAAACTCAACTTAGTCTACGGGCTCAAATTCTCAATTGGCAAAAGTGTTCTCGGTGCATGGCGTGGTGGGATAAATAGGTAACTCGACAATGGGTCACTTGAAACAGGTATGAATCCTTCATTAACTTTGTTCGCTCCATTACGACACAGTCCAACGGTTTGGTGGAAACCCATAAATGCCTTTCTACCCATTCAGAGTGTCGCTCGAACAGTTATAATGTCCCCAACGGCTATATTGCTTCGCCATGGCGAAGTGCCATGTGTCATTGTTCTGATATCCTGGCGAAGTTCCAATTTTGCAAATTTTCCTTCTACGAGGTTCCCTTTGGAGCTTTCTTCAACTTATCGATCTTGGATTTCTTTTTACTTAGCTTTCTAGCCTTCTTTCCAGTGAGCTTCGTCTCAGTATTCCTTTTTCCATTCTAATTTTGTCTTCTTTTGACCTAGTCACTTCGTGCTGTTGAGATTCTTCCCTAGGGTTTCCGGATAATACTTCTTATTTTCCTGGGATAGGTACTTCAATCTTTTGTGGATCCTCTAGTGTTATTGCAACTTTGAAATCCAGGTCTCTAGTGTTAAATAGCTTCGATCTGTTCTGTTGTTCTTCGATCAAGTGTGTGATCCTTCTAGTCATGAAATCTTTTAATTATTGCTTCTTCTGCTCCAAAAATTCTTCTTCTTCCTTTCGTCTAGCTCGATCTCTGTCAATCCAAGGTTTTCCTAATAACATGGTGAATGGGGAACTGTCCTCGATAAATTTAATAATCTCAAAGTCTTCTTCTGTCGAAGTTCCATTGGCAATCATAGGTATCTGAGCGAGCCTTCCACGTAGGTTTATCAGCTTTCCTTTGAATAGCCATATTCCTCCTAATGAAGGAATCATAGCAGGCTTCCCTATATCTTCCCAAGTTCTCTCTGTCATGATATTCACCTGTGTTTCCTTATCTAGAACACAGTTAATGTCGAAGTCTCCTATTTTTGCTTCAATGCATTCTTTTTCTTCGAAGATCTCTTATAGTCTAACATGTCAGTGGTCATTCAAGGTTTCTTTCATATATAGCAATACCTTCTCTGATTCTTTCTAGGGTTCTTCTATTTCTGGATCCACCTTAGGGTTTTCTTGATTCAGGTTCTTTCCTTCCAGCTTAGCAATCATTCTAGGGAAATCCAACACTTCATGGTCCATAGCTTTACAACAAAGACAACTAGGTCTTTTCCTAGGGCATTCCTTAGCAAGATGTCCCAGTCTTCTTAAATGTACTAGAGTGTTAATCCTCTCTTTCGTTTAAGTGATCTCCAGCCTTTCCTGTACTGCGCGCTAGGCTCATAGGAGCTAACCTGCAAAAAATTATTTCTAGGATCCTACATCCATTTGTTAGTCCAAAAATTCTTTATATGCATAGGTATAACATATCTTTCACTATTCTTATCATATCTACTCATATCAAACCTTCTTTCATCTATTAGTGATCCGAAATCGGATCCAGGAGCCTGTCAGGGCATGAAAAATGCTCAA
>CBVK0100462650.1:0-12113 GCA_900067695.1 Picea abies
TAATTTTTTTTTTTTTTTTTTTTTTTTTTTATATGTGAAATCATTATGAATAATTAATTTTAGTTTAATGGTTTGTATATTTTGTTGGTTTATCTTTTATTTTGTTATATTATGATCATGACCAGTAACAATGTACTTTAGTTATATATTCATTATGAATGACTTCTTTAATTTAATGATTTATATATTATTTTGTTGTAGTTATATTTTTAGTTATGGATATTGGGAGTGGAGAGATTGGTGTTTGGAGTTCGAGTGTTTACTAGAAAAGGAATAATCTATAAACAACTTGATTTTGTGTATGAATATTACAGTTATTATGCATGAATTTTTAGTTGTGACATTATCAATGTTGCATGAAAGCATTTTGACATAGTTCTATGGTTTGCTTATTTAGATAGCACTGAAATAAAATAAAAAAATTATGAATGAATTTGAATGTTTGAAAGATGTGAGGTTGTCGTTTATTTGAGTAGTCAACAATGTATACATACTTTTTACCAATGTATTAATATATTGGTGGAGTACAATATATTTACAATAAATTGTTGAGACATTTTTTCATCCAATATGGAAATGGATATGGAAAATCAAACAATTTTTTTTATTGAAAATTAAATATAAAATTGGAGTTTGTAAATATCAAAATAATATTATAAAAGTGCTAATATCATATTTCAAAAGTGAAAAAACAAATTCCTATTGTGTCGATATCATTTTTTAAAAGTGTAAAATTAATTTTCAAAAGTATTAATATTGGTTTTCAAAAATGAAAAATGAGATTCCAAAGTGTTAATATCAAATTCTAAAAGTGCAAAATCTAGTTCCAAAAAGGTCAATATTGAATGAAAAGTACAATTATGAAACCCAATATTGGCACTTTTGGAACTAGATTTTTCACTTTAAAAACCTCAATTTTGGAATTTATAAAGATTGTTTATGGCCCATCTTTGAAGGGGCTTAGACTAGAAATAATCCAAATTTAAAGAAATAGAAATTTTTAATGTACTTAATATATTCATTTTATGGATAAATATGAATGTAATGGTTATTAATTGGGTCTATCTCAAGTGGTTCAGAGATAAACTTATATCGTCACCACTTGTGTTCAAACTATACTTGTGTGTGACATGTTTGCTCTTAAAAAGACCAATGTTGATTTAGGTTCTTCCCAAGTCATGAAAATTATTTTACTCTTATGAATTGGTAGATGGGTTGGTGGATAAAGTACTTATTACACATTAAAAAAATGTAATAGGTATATTTAAATATTTATATCATAATGTTTTACATCCCTTTTATTTAAATAGATTGAGTACTCTGCATACCTAATTAATTTATTAAAATTATTATATATATATATATATATATATTATATTATATTATATTATATTTTTAAAAATATTCTTGTTATGTATATAAAAGAAGTGAAAACAATAAAATATTAGTAATTGCATTATAAAAAATTAACCGCCGCCGCACCCGGCACCACGTAGAGCTTTGGAGACCGACTTATTTCTTCTCTTTTTCAAAGAATGGAGGCTACGACGGAGCTTCTAGAGCTTTGTCCCGGTAGCTGCAAGGCAGTCCCTGCTTTAGGATTACATCTATATTTTGTCCAATGAATATATAAATGAAAACTAAAAATTAAAAAAAAAAATTGCAACTTAAATTAACAAAAATGTGTATTAAATTAAATGAAGAAGCTAACTCTAATGAGAACAAAAGTTATATCAAGTCTTAATTGCAAATAATAAATATAATTTAAAATTCCAAAAGTAATAATTTAAAATTAATTAATTAACAATATAAAAAAATACACAAAAAAGATGTTTAAGAATAATACTATTTAAGAAATTATTAAAATTAATAATTATCTTTCAACATAAAAATAAAACATGATTATACACAAGAATAAAATATGATTATTTTGAAATTTAATAATTAATAATACTACAATATAAAAGTGTATATCTAAACATTAATAACCATTATATTCTACCATATAATCCTAAAATTAGAGTCCATCCAAAAACCAGTATCCATGGGGTACAATC
This sequence comes from Picea abies, assembly GCA_900067695.1. Lineage (NCBI taxonomy): Eukaryota > Viridiplantae > Streptophyta > Pinopsida > Pinales > Pinaceae > Picea > Picea abies. The sequence continues at coordinate 2,058 of CBVK0100462650.1, forward strand.
CACTTACAGCACTCTCAAATCAAAGCAGACCCATATGATGATCCAAAAACCATATTTTCTTCTTTGTGTACTTTTCAGAAATTGACCATAACACATTTAATAACCATATGTCCAAAAAGTTTTAAAAATTGACCCTAGTACCTTTAAAATGTTTATAAACTTAGTTTTAAAATTTGACCTTAGTATCTTTAAAAAGTTTAAAAGGTTTATAAACTAAGTTTTAAAAATTGACCCTAGTAATTTTAAAAAGTTTAAAAACTTAAAAAAAACTTGGATAATAATCAATTTTATAATCTAATAAATCCTTAGAATTATAAATGGTTATTATGTTTAAAGATAACTGGATTTCTTTGATATGAAAACTAAACTATTCTAATGATTTTCACAAATTAAAACATATTGTGGAAAACCATCATGTAGAAGTTTTGAGAGAATATGTAAAGTGAAAATAATCTCACCTCCACTCCAACAATCATAGTTTTGAGAAGGAAAATTTTTAATAGACATGGGACATAGAAAAATGTTGCAGACTTTGTCATTGTGCATCTGGACATTACGTTTTACTTCATTCTAATAGAAAACTTGTTTTTTTGTCGTCCTTGCAAAACTATTTTCTCTTCTAGGAGCTTATTTTATTGGCGTTGTTCCTCCATCTAACCTCTAGGGATTGAATGGAATTCGAGTCCGAGGAAAACTTCAAGTCTCTTGGACCACAAGGACTCCTCAAGTTTGTGGATTTAAATAATGATTCCAACAAGAAAACGTTGATAGACTCAGAAAACTTGTTTCAATATAGGGCTTACAACAACCAACTACCCAACTAGTGAGGGATTACAACAACCGTAGCTATACCTTTGCTCCTAATGTGAGGGATTACAACAACCGTAGCTATACCTTTGCTCCTAATGATGGTTCTTCAACCTGTCCTATATACCTTTGCCTGCCCCATATACCTTTGCCTTTGGTATCGATATGAATAGATAAGGAAATTGGATGGTCAACCTCATCCCACCCCACAATATTATAGCTAACGACTCTTTTATAACCTATACGAGTCTTCGTTTCGATAGTTTTTCACACTTTATCCCATAACATTATTATGGGGACGGGCATGGATAAAAGCACACAGATGAGTGTGCCACGTGAAACAAAGACTCTTGAAATTCTGCTTGTTTTGACATTCAAGTTGAATTATGTTGAAGGATTCAGTTGTTTTTTGGCCAAAACCAAGCGAATCGCAAGAACATAACTTTGGCTTGAAATTAACCCAATTACCGAGCCAAACTCGCTTCCAATTTCTGACTTGCTAGTATCAAGTATTGCTTGACAGTACTGATGGGTTTGACTGCCCAATGAATAACTCCCTGGGCCTAATCCAGGGAGGTGGGATTTAGGGGAATGGATGCATCCATGGCAATAAAAATGGGAATATATTTCTTCTCTTGATGCAAGCACTAGATTATGGAAAAAAAAATTATGAAGCTATTCAGATTAAAAAAAAAAACAACAACAAGAACAACTATCACAAAGATTTTAGGCAAAGCATCGTCTACAAAAGTCAACTAACATAAATTGATTACAAAAAAAACATAAACAACATGAAGCCATCACCAATACTAACTTCCATTCATTCGTATTAACTACCATTCATTAGTAGGGAGGTTTATAAACAATATTTCTTGCCAAGGGAATATGAAGAGTCATGGAAGTTTGCATCCCATATGTTCATATCTTAATTAGTCATAATGGTTTAAACTTTACACATCACGAAGATGAAGATATAAAGGACTCAACAACCAATTATGATGGTTGAACTTGCTTGTAGTATTCTTGCTGAGTTTTCTATCTGCATTGGTGCCCCTGCAACAATACAAGCGTGTGCATCAACATTTGGGTACACACCACTATGCCCAAATATATGCACCCTATTTTTCAGGTTAATACAAGCGTGTGCATCAACATTTGGGTACACACCACTATGCCCAAATATATGCACCCTATTTTTCAGGTTAGAGTCGCTCTCCCGCCCCAAGATGATTGGGTTATCCCTTAATTAGAAATATTTTGGAAACATTAAGCACAGAATGAATAGGATAGGGTTTTCATAATTTCTCATCCACTCTGTTTCAGTAAGAGACTCTCAAGGGTAGGCTGTTAAGGTTCGTTCAAAGGTCTGGCCTATGCCTAAATTTGGTTTTCATGGACATCTAAGCAAGTTCACCTCACTCATATTGTTGGGTCTGCGTGCGAACACAACACGACTCGACCCACCACTCCTGGCACACATCAAAACTGCAATTATTATATGCACACATGTACGTAGAAAACACTTCTAGGATAAGCATTTCTTTAGTGCAGGTTCTCCAATCATGCTCAGTCGATCTCTGATTCTTTTATGGATGAGGCCCCCTTTATATAACCCAAACAAAAAATGTGTCATTCTACACAGATTCCCAATAATTTCTACCAAGTCTCTCCCAAGTTTTTGTTGAGTCCAAGTCAAACTATAATTTCTACCAAGTCTCTCCCAAGTTTTTGTTGAGTCCAAGTCAAACTCTAACTCTCCACCCTCGCTGATTTTTGTAATCTTGGTTGTATTCATGTGTGCATGTAGTTAGACTAGTGGATATATCTCAACTTTCTCTGTATGTTCTCTTTGTGTCATTCTAAATTTTGTACTTAAAAGACTGTAATTATTGTAGCCTATAACTCCTTGGAAATGAGCTTGGAAATGAGGCAATTGTAAGCACTCATGTTGCCATATGTTCAATGTTGCTAGTTATGCATAACAATCACAAACAATGGAATTGAATGGATAGAAGTACTACATACATCTAAACTGTTGTTTAGTATTTTCTCTTCAAAAAAAATTGAGAGATCATCTATGTTATCAATGGGTGCTCCATCTATCTTGATTCACCAAGACAACAAAATTATAAGACACTCCTTGAATTTCGACATGTGTGAGTAGTTTTTGTAAATGAATTCTAAGCATGCCCTTGATAATGATTATTGAAATTGAATCACAGACATCCCAAGCTCTACGCAGTAAAAAAAACCAACACCAAGCAAACTTCCATATTCAGGAGGAGTATGCTCTCAAAACATATAGTAGAATGAACAAGAAAAAAGTTGAAACTTTCATATTCAAGAGGAGTTTACTCTCAAAAATATAATATAATGAACAAGAAATCACTTGAAATTAAAAGATGAAACTGGAAATAGGTTATGGGAAAATACTATCCCTAGAAAGACAAAAGAATATTTGCGAGTACTTTTTGAAGATTTAATAATTTAAAGGTTTCTACAATATATAACCTATATAAAGTCCTAGTAATTTTAGGGAAGAAAACAAATGTGTCACAAAATAATCAATAAAAAGTCAAAATAGTAGTTTTAGAAACATTCGAAATATTTCACATAATATTTAGAAGATCTTCGCATAATATTTACGAGATGTCGAACAATGAACCTACAAAGCACCGTTATGAAGGGCATATCCATTAAACATTGGCAAATTTCAAACGAAACTCACATTATTTTCCACAGACAAACAGATATAGCGCTTGCGTGTCGAGGATAAAATAGCAAAAGAAAGAAGAAAACTGCAATTTCAACTTGTAAAAATAAAAATTCGAGGAAGCCTCTAATTTCAATGAAAAAGGCATAAGCTTACCAAATATTTAAGAAGAGACTATTCTAAAGGTTGAAACCACTCAAAAGAAACAATTTGTTTCTTCATTTAAACCGTCTCTAAGAGTATTCTTCAAAATTGTCGAAGCTTCACCTCACTGAGATAAATATTAATAACATTTACCTCCCTTCCACATAAATTATTTGCTATCCTCAATATATTGTAATAAATAATGGGTAGATTGACATTAATGACAAGATAACTTGTTGATATTAGCTATAATTATTAATGTATAGAGGTGTTACTTATCAATGATCAATATGCAGCCTACTACAAAGTCTTTAAGACTGCGACGACAAGTGGTATATACACCATCAGAATAAAGACTCTTCAGCAGGCTACATATTGATCGTCATTACTTATCAATGCAAAACAAAGTACCAAAGTTTCCATTATTTAAGCATGCAAAACAAAACCCTAGACTAAACGTTGTGGTTGACGTGGAGAAAGTGCACTCATCAACTTATTGGGAGATGAAACAAAGTCACAAAATCCAAAGTGTATTCCTACATTTACTACACCTTACTTTGAATGATATAATGACGGTAACATCAACCATTATTTGTACTTTTAATCAATACATGGTTATTTGTGGATTTAAAAAATATATATTATTTTATTTTTATATTTTTGTGGTTAATTGTCGCCTCCAACCAGTGGAAATTAGTCACTTTATAGGATTTGACCAATCAAAAAATAGAATTTTGAATATTTAAAAATCAAAAATATTTATATTTATTTATAAAATTCTCATTAATAAGTATTTATTGAAAAGCATTATAAAACATTGTTAATTTTTTTGTAAATTTACAAAATTTAAAATCATTTTGACTTGCAAATGATTGTTATATTCCCTGCTTTGGCATGGACTTATAAAAGGGCAATCCCGGTGGGCATCACCAAATTACTTGTTTTAAAACAGATGAAATATAGAGTTTATCAACAATGTTTTTATTAAGAGAAACAATGTTTTGTTAAGAGAAAACATGTTACAAAGTGGACTTTGAATTCATAGGGAAAGGAGAAAACATGTTACAGAGTAGAATTTGTAATGACCCCTCCGTTACGACAACAAATAGCAATGTACAATAGGTAAATATTATTTTTTTTGCGTTAGGAAATTAAAATAGTCACAATATATTAATAACATCACAAGCAATACCTCATCATAACTAATAATGACACATAATCAAGCATTAACATAATTAATAGCGGCACATAATCAAAAAATCATCGTAATGAACAATGTCACGAATCAACATATCACGATCAACTGAAGCAAAATACTAAATTGATTAACCATGTCACTGAAAATTAAAAGAACTACCCTATCATCCCATCCTGCATGGTTAGGACCTCTAAGACACATAAGAAACGCTCAATTCTAGGATTCATCCGATTGATTTTGACCATTAAAGGTCTCACGATTGGCGATTGTTCTAAGGAACAAGGAAGAGTCTACATCCTACTAATCCAATCAATCTGAAATTCAACCAGATCAATCAACCAATCTTAATCATCCATTATCATGGTGTGACAAAAAATCTACTACCAAATACACATCGATTGAATGGACGCAAATACCACCTAGGAAACATTCTAACTATAGTCCAACTACAAATGACATACATCAGTATGTTAGATGCAATTACCATCTATGGAACCTTCCAACAATAGTTCCACTTTAATAATACAAATAACGCTCAAACTCTAAGGGAATTAATCATTAAAATGAAACCCATAACATGCTTTGTCATCATAAATTCACTCAATATTATTGTAAATTATTACCAATACACCTTACATATAAATATATGAAAATAAATTCAACTTATTAAGTATATTCCTTAAAGAGTACAACTAATGCCTAATCATATGATATAGTGAATGAGATTATGATAAAACATCATATAATTATTCTATAAGACTTGTTACCCATAAATGAATGAATAACATTCATCTCATAATTATATTTAATTGTTAAAAACAATATTTTAAGGTACTTCATTTTATTTTCCTTTCCTTTCCACAATTGCTATTATATGAAATTACAACTTTCTTTTTTTAAATCAGCTATATAGGTCTTTTAATAACTAATTAAGCCTTATACAATTGTATATCCTTTATACATCATGTAAGATTTGGAACAAGAAGTATCTTACAATTAATTAGTATGGAATTTAAATCTTATCCCACTAATAAATTAAATTGTTAACTACACTCCATATACCTATATATATGGAAACTCATACCTTATCAACTGATTTAGATAAATGATAACAATTCAATAACCTTGTAAAGTTTCCATATATATATGGGCGACTTAGGACAATCTCTCTAACACTTGCGCAAGGTGTGAATTTAGTGTGGGGGATTATGTCTTTCCAGTCACCATCTTAATAACGTATTTAAGTATTCTGAGAGTTAATTTTGTTTTAGGAAAGATGAAAGCAGTTATTCAACTTAAACTTCGATCAGAAGGGAAAATAGCTTTTACTACAAGCTATTTGATGTAGCTCAAAATACTGACAAGACTGAAAACTGTCGATGAATAATTAACAATTTGTTTTGAAGAATGAATTTTTAAGGTTCAAGATAAGAGAATGATTGCCTTGTGATTAAAGAGTGATAGTTCGAACACAAGCTAACCAGAAGAAAAAATATCTAAATGGAATACACTGCAATAGACTCGCTAAAAGAAAGGCGCACACATCTGTTCAACGAAACATTCGTTGCTAGAGAAATAGCTACAAGAAATTTGCCCAACGGAAGGGAACGTGCATTTGTTTGAACGAAACATTTGTTTCCAGTGCAATATGATGCAACCCCCCTTCCCTCCTAGTGATTTTGTGACCTCCCAGTCTTGGATCTTCAAATGCCTGAGCCAAATTAGCTCTTTGGGACCCTGTTAGCCCCACAAATCATTTTACACATGCCCCTTTTTCTCCTAGGCGCAGGTCCTGTGAGACCCATAGAATCCTGCAAAGCCCCTGTTCTCTTCTGAAAACTTGAGTGGAAAGCACTATCTCCCTACGCTAGGCCCCTTCTCCTTCACATGACCCCTTTCTATGACCTCGGGCCAGTCCTCTTCACAACTCCGCACTTTGAAACTTTTTCGAGTAGCTTGCTCCCCTTTTCCTGATCTCTGAATCGGTGAATTTACCTGGGAATCGATTTACAGTTCACATTTCTCCCACAACCAATGGCTAGGATCTATTTCGGAGGCCTCGTCTTCGGGAGATCCTCCCTCTCTACTCTCCTCTTTCTTCCAGAGTAAGTTTGCTCCGAAACATGCAGATCTCTACCATGCATCCTTCTGGATCCAATGACCCAGATCTTCTTTGTCCTTCACGACTTTGCGAAGATTGCACTTTGATCCACGCCAATCTTCTAAAGGAAGACCGAGGTTCTCTCCCGATCCCAAACTTTGGGAATCCTGCGCAATTTCCTCCGAAGTAATATTTCTCCGGACTCAATAATCCGCTAACACACGTCCTCATGGCCAATGGTCACGATGTGCTCCGGACTTTAGAGCTCCAGGAGCTTTCGCTCCAAAATAAATTTATTCCTCCAAACTAATGAAGTCCAAAGGATGCTATGGGTTAAAACCTGTGCACTTACCTCCTGATTAGACGATTGTTGTAGCTCGCACCCAGATCCTACGGCGGGGATCTTCCCTTCTCTTCTGCGCACACTCCTCCTTTGTTGTGGACTCAATCTAACCATCCAGATTTACTTTGATAACTAATCCAATGATAGTTGGATCTCCTCCTTCACTGTGGATAGACTTTCCTTCTAGTGAAGTATTCTTCGATAAAATTCAAAGGTTACGGCCCTTGATCTCCTTGAGCAGGTTGTCTTCTTGACCTTTGCTCGTGCTCCACCTCCTAAGCTTGAAATGACTAAATTTTAAAGGGTATCGACCCTTTGTTTCTCCAAATGGTTTCTTGTACAGTCCTGGAACTCATGTTCTTCCTCTTGAGCTTGAACTTGAAAATAAGTTCCCTTGCACATTATTTGTGCTTCTCTACACACTTAACACTTCTCTAATAGTTCGATACTTGGATTGTTCTCATCCCTCTACACTCCTTGCAGAGACTCCATGCGCAATGGCATTATTCCTCCTGAGATTTTGCTTGCTCGAATATCTAAGGGACTCGACCCTTCTACGCCCTTCAAAGGGATATTTGTGCCCTCTTTGAAAGTCTTCTCAAGCACTCCTTGCTGAGATTTCTAGAGTATTCAACACCTCTGGGGGTGTCTTCTCCTTGACACTTCTCTTCTTACAGAACTCGAGATAGATTTCTTCTTGTGCATCTTGCACTTGCTCTATGTCCACCTGGCAGATCTCTACAGAGCCTTGAATAACTCTGTGCTACGCTTACTCCTGTGTATAATTTCCTCTAGGGTATTCAGTAACCCTGTCTCTTTGTGTATCCTTTGCACAATATCTCCTCCAGAGTATTCAGTAACTCTGAGGATCTCCTTGAGTCTCTAAATGTTCTAGTGTGTCCTCCTAGCATGTTCTTCTCTGACTCAAAATAGTTCATATACGCACTCCTTGCGTTGGCTACAGAGTTTCAAGACTTTGTCGTGTACTTCTTGCACAACCTAAAGAACCGAGAACAAATCCAACAAACTCTCAAAGATAGGGAATTCTATCTTAATCCTGCAAGTGAAATCTAACACATACAACTACATCATATATTCACATAAACACGCAGATAAACTTCAAATGCATTCAGAAACAAACATTCACCACAAAAGGATTCAAAAACAGTGAATGTATTAATGTCAAAATATCAATTACAATACATGAGCTCATACTGCAACTGAGTCTCGACTCTCTCTTTACTTGAGCTCTCTACTCGCTCATATCCTCTTCATTCTCGATCTAATGAAATTTTGATGCGAGAGATTTTTACAAAGAGGGGCTCCTTGAGCTTTCCCTCCAAGTCACCTAACTATCATTAATTACATTCAATGGCCATCTAGTCCGAATCATATCTAGATCCCATAAGCCTGTCAACCATTAAAGGTGACCTTATCTACGACCTATACAAAGACATCGATTTGGATCTTCTAGCATTTCAAAATTTAATTGCATTTAATTTTACATTTGAAATTTAAAAAAGAGGGGAAAATGAGAGGGTTGGCACCTCTCCTCTCCTTGAATGCACTTTGATGAGATGGAATGTTGGCACACTGCTGAGGTGGAGCAATGCTCTTGCATCATATACTCCACTGTTGGAAAAATCATGAGTTCCTTCTCATGACCTCCTCTGCTTCAGTGTTTAAAACTTCTATGTGGAGTTGTCCTCCTTCTCTTATGTTTTGTTGTTGTTTCTGTTGCTTCCATTCTGCTATTGAAGGCCTCCTCTTCTTATTCTCAGCTTCTCTTTACTGGCAGTCTCCTCTCCTAACTTCACCATCAACTTTGCTATCTCCTCTATCTCTTTGTCTAACTGCTCAACTGGTTGGATTCTCCTTTCATGCAGACTGTGTTGTTGCATCTCTTCCTTGTCAATGGGTAGATCAACCTGATCCCCCATGTTGTTTTATCCATATCCTATGGCCTTAGCTTGCCACTCTGCTACAGACTCTAGTTATGCAGCCTCATCACTGAGATGCTGCTTAGTTATATCCTCTAAAAGATTATCCTCTGCTAGCTCCTCTTGTGTTGGTTCAGCCCCAACTTCCTCTAGCTACTTCTCTGTTGGTTGGTAGTCTCTTCCACTTGTTTCCAACTTATCTTGTTGGATGTGAATTCTTTGCACTATCACCCTTCTCTCTAAGGATTCCAGTGCTTAACACATATCAATGAAATCTATGTTGTTTGCTTCTTCTTCTGCTGCAAGCTCCAATGTTGCAGTCCTCTTCTGTTCAGCTTCATGGATGAAAAATTTGAGTCATTCCTAGGAATGATCTTCTTCTTTTGCTACTGCTTGGTACAGTCACACCCGACTGTCTCTCCTTTGTTGCTACATCTACAACACATTCTCTGGCCTCAAATAGGCTATGTGATAGGAATATCTCAATCCCCCCAATGATAAGAATGCATTTTTGATCCTCCTCCATCAACTCTCCTTGCTGATATGAACTCCTAGCCGAGTTCATTCCTTCTCCCTTGCCCACCTAGAAATATGGGATTTCTCCCCTGCTTTACTGGTAGTCTATGAGATCAAATGATCTCATCTCATTTCCCACCTAGAAATTTGAATTTCCATTATTTCCCTCCTGGCATCTCATTATATCCTCCGATCCCTTCTCCTCTTCATCACTGAGGCTTTTTGTAACAACCCTGCTTAAATAAATGTAAAGGATTATTAATTATAATTAAATTGATAATCTGATTGTCCTAA
>CBVK0100462651.1:0-12113 GCA_900067695.1 Picea abies
TACTGCTAGGTATACTTGGCTGCATGTAAGTACTATTGATATAGATGCTTATTGCACTTGTTTGCAAAATGAACTAATATCTTCTCTAAGAGATATTTGTTGTTCCTGGAACGGCCACCTTGTTAAGTCTATGATGACTACCATCCTTGTCACCATAGATATGTTCTTATGAAAATGTTATTGGAACTACTTTGTCTCTTGTTCTTCTTGTTCTAGGAAGGTCACAGGAGATAGCTATGAGAAGGAGCTAGAGTGACAATTGCAAACATGGAGCAGATGACTCCATCAAGTGGTGATGCAGGTGATCTCACCAAGTATCGATTCTAAAGGAAGCATGTAAAGAAAAAAGAGTTTTGTATATCGTTCACTTAGATGTGTGTGGACCAATGCGGAAGATAAATATCTTGAGGTTCGATAATGAATGAAATTACACCTCCAAGGAGCTCGTTGCCTTTGTAAAACAACCCAGATTAGGAGGGAGTTAATTTTCCCACATAATCCTCAACATAATGGTGTGGCAAAAAGAAAGAATTGATCCATTGAAGAATATGTTAAGGAAATGATGAATGACCAAAATCTATCCATGTTTCTATGGGGAGAAGAAACTATGACAGTCGTATATATTCAGAATAGAAGTCCTCATCTTCATATTGAAGAACATGACTCTAGAAGAAGCTTTCCCCCGAAAGAAGCCAAGTATTGAACACTTGAGGATCTTTGGTTGTCATGTATGTATTCATGTTCCCAAAGAAAAAAGAAAGAAGTTGGAACCTTAAGGAAAGAAGGGAATATTCGTTGGATATAGTGAGACATCAAAATATTATAGAATCTATGTTCCAAAACAATAGAAGGATGAAATTAGAAGGGACGTGAATTTTGATGAGAAGATTTCCTTCAGGAAATCTATAGAAGCTTGCATGGACTCCAACGATGAATAGGAACATGAAGATCCAAATGAAGAAAGTACATGTTCTCCATAAAATCCCAATGAAGAACCTTCCACCTTTGAAGAAGCATTCATGAAGAAAGAATGGAAGGAAGCTATGATGGAATAATATCAATCCATCATGAAAAATGATGTGTGGGAAATTGTTCCTAAAGGAAAGTATAAATGGGTTTACAATATAAATCATGCAGTGGATGGGAGTATCAATAAATACAAGGTAATATTCATGGCTAGAGGGTTCTCCCATCATGAGGGAGACGACTATAATGAGACGTTTTCTCCAGTTTCCAGATACACCTCTATTAGACCCATCATATCTCTTGCAGCATCCATGGGTTGGAGTTTACATCAAATGGATGTAAAGACTGTTTTTCTCAATGGAGTAATTGAGGAAGAAGTATACATAGAGAAACCTCAAGGTTTTGAGGTACACCTTATAGAAACCCATGTATGCATATTAAAGAAGGAATTGTATGGACTCAAGAAAGATCCAAGATCTCGATATGCATGAATTGACAATTACTTGACGAGACTTGGATTTTCCAAGAGATATGTTGATCCAAAACTTTATTAAAAGGTTGTGAATGATGCACCTATGATCCTACTACTATATGTTGATGATTTTTTTCTGATAGGTGCAAAGCCTCTCATTATTCGATATAAGAAGGAGCTAGCCTCATGAATTCGATATGAAGGATCTTGGTCTCATGCATTATTATTTGGGACTAGAAGTATGGAAAAAGCATGGTCAAATCTTCCTAAGGCAAGGGAAGTATGTTGTAAAGATCGTTAATAAATTTTGGATGATGGATTGCAAATCCATGGAAACTCCCATGGTGATAGATATGAGGAAGTTGAGAGACTCTGATTTTGATCCAGTAGAATCGTCCCTATACTAGCATTTGATTGGCTCATTGATGTATTTAGTTAATACCTGGCTAGACATTTTCTTTGTTGTGAACACATTGAGCCAGTTCCAAGTGGAACCTAGAAATAAGCATTGGATAGTTGCAAAGCACATTTTGAGATATCTTCTTGGGACACTAAATTATGGTTTGAGATATGCCTCAAACAATGATGTACAACTACATGGATTTACTGATTTAGATAGGGAAGGGAGTGAAGATGACAGAAATCGTACTTCTTGTATATGTTTCAGTTTGGAATCTGCTATTATATCATGGGCTAGCAGAAAACATAAGTCTATTGCACTCAACATTGCAGAAGTAGAGTATATTGCAACTTTTGATGCTTGTACATAAGTAGTATGGTTCCATAAGCTAGTTTCTAGACTATTTAATCAGGTGTTGAATTCGACATTGATATATTGTGATAATCAAAGTGGGGTGAAGCTTTCAAAGAACCCTGTGTTCCATGATAGGTTGAAGCACATTGAGATCAAGTACTATTTTCATTGTGATAAAGTCTAGAAGGGAGAAGTGATTCTCCAGTACATCTCCACCAATGAGAAGACAACTGATATTTTGACGAAGCCTCTGTCCAAGATAAAGTTTCAGAGAACCCCATGTTCCATGATAGGTCGAAGCACATTGAGATCAAGTATCATTTTCTCCGTGATAAATTCCAGAAGGGAGAAGTGATTCTTGAGTACATCTCCATCGATGATCAAACAATTGATATTTTGACGAAGCCTCTGTCCAAGATAAAGTTTGCATACTTGAGGGACAAGATGGGACTCGTGGAGATTTCTCCCTTGGTTGAAAGGGGGGAGATGACTTCCTCAGTTGGGAGGGAGTGTTGATATATGGCATCATGGATAGTCAATGTGTTGGTGGACAAACATTCTCCCTATGGAGAATGGTCCAGGTTGATAGATTGCTGATCTGTATCATGCTAGTACAACTTACATATGATGCTTTCAACATCATGCTAGTACAACTTACATATGATGCTTTCAACATCATGCTAGTACAACTTAGATATGATACATATGTTCTGAGACGCATCATGCTAGTACAACTTAGAGATCATGCATATGTGTGAGTCACATCATGCTAGTACATCTTAGATATGATGCAATAACATCATGCTAGTACAACTTAGAGATGATGCAAATGAATCACATCATGCCAGTACAACTTAGGGATGGTGCATTGGCACCATGCTAGTACAACTTAGATATGATGCACATCATGCCAGTACAACTTAGATATGATGCATTCACATCATGATAGTATGACTTAGAGATGATGTAGACAATACTCCGCATCATGCCAGTACAAATTAGATATGATGCATTCACATCATGCTAGTACGACTTATAGATGATACAATGGAGAGGATGGTTCTTTTAGCCATTGTGGGGAGTTCAAAATCTGTTGGGACAACGATTCTTCTAGGAAGTATGTTTGGATTATAAGAATGGTCCCTGCATCACTCTGTTGAGTGAGTGACTTATGTGAGACACACTATTGAGTGCGCTGAGTCAAGCACATGACTTATTCAACATCATGCCTGATTATTGCAATGGAGACTGTGTGTCTCTGGATAGTAGCTATGTACTATTGTGGTGGATGTGCTCCAATAGTAGTGACTATATGTCACTAGATAGTAGATGTGCATTACTAGGACTAGTTTTGTACCACTTGATAGCAGTTTTGTACTGCTATGAATCGACACTGTTGTGATCTATTGGATGATATTGTAGTAACTATGCGCTACTACCTGATTTCCATGGAGATTACCAATAGTGTTGGAGATGATTGCCAACTAGATGGACAATGATGATGATGCTTCTGAATTGATCTGCATTTCCTTCTTCTTGATTTGCATGGGAATATGGTTGATGGATTTCGTCTTTTCTGGATCAATGAGAATCAATCCTTTTGAGATGGCGTGGCCAATAATTTTACCTTCAGATAAAACAATTAATTTTCTTCTTGGGATTAAGGGAAATTCCATATTTCCGACATCTCTCAAAGATCTATTTCAAGTGTTGTCTACAATCTACCTAGTTTTTTGAATAAATTGTTGCATCATCTATGTAAACCACAACACTTTGATTTATTTGGCCTTTGAAAGCATGTCCATAGTTCAATGGAAAGTGTCTCTAGCATTAATTATTCCAAAGGGAATTCATTGATAGGTGAAGGTTCCCCATTTCATACAAAACATTTTTTTTTATCTTATCAACTTCTGCCACCAGTATGTGATTATAACCTGAAAAACCATCCAGGAGAGAAAACATCTTTGAACCAAATACTAGTTGTATAATCTACTCTATAAAAGGAATAGAGTAATTGTCTTTATTAGATGATTTCCTTAAATTTCAAAAGTCCACACATAATCCAATTTCTCCTAACTTTTTCCTGACATGAACCAAATTAGTTACCCATTCTGAATGTCTAACTTAAAAAATGATTTTAGGATCTAATAGCTTTTTATATTTTTTGGATTATAGGTTCTAGTGTTCGATGTACTTTTATCAACTTCTATTGGAATGGTTTAACACCTTCTTTCAATGTAATGCCATGTTGCATAATATAGGTTTAATACACTTTCATGTCACTATAAGACTAAGAAAACACATCCATGTATTGTTTGCATAAGTAGATGTAAGCTTGCTTTTCAGTTGGAAAGAAACAAGTTACAAGTTAACATTTTTTAGGTTTTCAATAGTACCCAAATTTTTTAATTCATGATTCATGGACAAGCTATTTGTCAAGTGACATTCATATATCCTTGAAATGTTCTTTTTGTTGGGTATGTGTTATATTCTTTGCACGAGTAGTAGTGTTTATGTCGCGTTGGGAGGCGGGGGTTCGAGGGCAGTGCCCCCAATAATTTTTTTTGCCTCGAGAAACGTGTCACATTTTTGCCTCGTTTTCCATGTTGCCTCTATTTTTGTGTCCATTGTTGGGTGGTTTTTCGGCACATGGTTTTTTGCTGATGGTTTTATATTTTTGGTTTCGAAATTAGGGTTGTTGACTAATCCAGGTCATTGGGTTAGGGTTTTGGATGTTTCCCATACCATGTGAAATGGATGGATGTGTTTGATACCATTACAGTTAGTACATCCCTAGCTAGGAGGGAGTGTTGATATTATGGTAGCTGTGGAAGGTATTAACCTCCATGTGTAACCTCTGGCTAGAATATAATTTTTCGAAAGCAAGAGAAACCCTGAATAGATGTGTAAAAACCCTAGAAGACAAGTCGGCTTAGTAAAAGAATTAATATTTAAGTATTATCCTCTAAAAGGATAAGTCGGCCCAAACAAGTGACAAGAACCACTATAAATAGAGGGCGCTTGAGCCCATTTGTACACACTCACTTCACTCGCTCCCTCAATCATAGTGCAAGTTTGGGGTTGTAGTTGTAAGAATGGAAGCTGGATCTTTTGGGGTGATTCTTGGTCTCTATATCTAGTGTTATCTATCCTAAGATATGTGCCCTACCTTCTAGTATCTCTTGGTGGTATTCTTGATGACTTTCTTGGTGGTATTCTTAGTAACTTCAAATGCAATTGTTGTAGTTGAGTATTGTTCTTGTTCTATGGTTTTGGGACTTTCTGTCTGGTGCGCTATCTTTGGAGAAAGATGAGCTCTTTTGGTTATCTGTTGGTTCTAGTGGTGCTTCCATACTCATTCTATCTAAAAAAGGTTATGATGCTCGAGGGTGGCTACGTGCCTATGGTTGGGTGACAAAATTATGATATTGTCTATGGTTAAACAAGAACATCAAATATTTTAACAAAAAGGACAGTGAAAACAAGGGCTTAGTGAAAGTGTATGCCCCCCAAAAAATACTAATGGAATTCTAAGGAAAAAGAAAGACTGTGAAAAGCAAGCTTGCAAGGATGACACTTAAAATAATAAGTATTAGGAAAGGTCAGAAGAGGAAGCCAAGAACAAAGGAGTTGATGATAGAGATGAGTAACATGTAAGAACATTTTCAGACCATAGAGACGACTTAGAGAAAATGACTTGAAGCAAGTGATACAAGTGATAGAAGAAGAACCATCAGAGGATATGACAATAAAATAAGAATAGGAAAGTGTAGAAGAAAGGACCATAGAGGAAATTATAAAGGTAAGTTCAAAACCTTAGTTAAAAGTTCCTATCTATAATGAATGAAGTGTTAATTTAGAAGAATTGATTGATTGGATTGTAGCCATGGATAAGTATTTTAAATATGAGGAGGTAGAAGATAACAAAAAGGTCAAGTTTGTTGTTACAATATTGTAAGGACATGTCGCATTATGGTGGGATAGTGTTCAAGATGATAGAAGAAAGAGAGGAAAGCAAATTAACACATCATGGGATAGAATGGTAACTAAGTTGAAATCTAAATTCTTGCCAAGGGATTACTACACACAATTATTCAAAAGACTTCATAATTTGAGATGGAGAGAAATGGATGTGAAAGCTTATACAGAGGTATTTTACAAGTTAACTATAAGGGTAGGTCACATAGAAGAAGATATGTAAAATCTAGAAAGATATTTAAATGGTTTAAAGTTCAAAATCCATGATGATATTAGTTTATTATCTCCCATAACAGTGGAGGAATCCTATCAACTTGCACTCAAAGCAAAGGAAAAGTTTTCTAAGAAACAAATTCGGTATCTAGAAGACAAAATTAGTTATTTTAGAGGTAAAATACAACATGATGATAATAGTTCAGTTTCGATTTCTGATGGAAGAGAAGGAAATCCTCCAAGTCAAATTTCAAGAGAAGATAATCCACACAAAAGAAGAATATTTCATTTAGAAGGTGAATATTTTTGGGTTAAGTGTTTTAAATGTAATGAATTTGGTCATAGATATTATTAATGTCCAAAATTTATGCATGGAGATCATACTAATTAGATTGTACAAGTTGAAGATGAAGAAAGTGTAGGATTATCATTGCTGATGAAAAGGGTATTTCTCAAGACAAGTAAGGAGATCAAAGAGAAAATACAAAGGACATATTTGGTTATGACCACTTGCAAGTCAAAAGGTAAGTGTTGTAAAATGATTATTGATGGTGGTAGTACAAATAATTTAGTATCTCTTGAAATGGTTGAGGAATTGAGTTTGGAAACATTTGTTCATCCTGCACCTTATAAAGTGACATGGTTACACAAAGGACGTCATATTTTAATAAGTGAACAATGAAAAATAACATTTAAGATAACCAACTATCAAGATGAGGTACTTTATGATGTAATAACCATGGATGTTTGTCATGTATTATTGGGAATACCTTGGCAATATGATCAAAGAGCAATTTATGATCGGAGAAAAAATACTTATACACATGAAAAAAATGGAGAAAGACATACTTTGTTACCATTGAAGGATGAAGGTGCAGCAACAAAGATCAACAATCAAGTGTTGATGATGAGTGTGAAGGAGTTTTTGAAACAAGAAAAATAATATGAAGTGGAATATATATTTCTTGATCAACCAAGGATAGCCATTGCAGATTTTGAGGTAACTTATTTTCCCTTAGAAAATACGATTTTTTAAATGAGCATGAGAATGTGATTACTAATGAATTGTCAAGTGAAATGTTGACAAGGGAAAGCATAAATGAGGAAAAGGGATTTATTGCAGAAGATCATTTTTAAAAAGAAATTATCATGGAAAGTAATGAAGATGAAGTGGATGAGAGACCAGACGAGAGTCTAAAGCAAATTTTGAAAATTTTAGGCTAGCATAGAAAAAATATGTCAGTGTTGGAAGCATCCATAGAAATAGAGGATTCTCAATTTGTGTAAACTAATTGTTTGTTTGAGTGTGTGGTTGCAGGTCTTCAAGCAAATAAAGATGGAAAGATACATAGAACTATCACAAAAGAGAAATAGAAAAAATTGTCTCATGAAGACCAAAGCAACACAAATGAAAGTTATGGATTTGAGAAAAGCATGGGAGAGACTGACAAGGAAAAAAACAATGAAGAAATTTCAACACATGAAGAGCTAGAGAGTGGACAACAAGAAGTTATCTTGAGAGACAACAAGAAGGTTTTGTGTGAGAAGCCTCAATTTGATATTTAAATCAATATGAATAAAGACTGTGATGAGCATGTTGTTGAAGAGAAAGTTTTTGTGGATTTTAGGAAAGAAGAGTAGAAACCAATGACGTAGGAACAAACATGAATGTGAGGCACATAAAGAAGTTGTAGATTGTAATATATGAAAGAAAGGAAGGATGAGAAGATAACTTTCTTTCAAGTTGTCATGGTCATTATCTATATGGAAATCATTTTGATGACTAAGAGTGGGTTTCAAGGGCTTAATGAAAACATTGTTTTCTTTAATATGTTTGCTTCATGTGCAAGTGTGATAAAAGAAGATAGGGAGAGATTGAAGATGAAAACTGGGGATATAAGTAATGGAAAGACATTATTTATACAAAGGATATTTTTATGTTTTCATAACAATCCAGTGCATGAGGAAGCCAAGTTTCAAAATGAAATTACTAAAGTATGATTAAGAAGCAAAGAAGGTCTACATCTAGCAAGCAGAGCTTGAGATCCAGGAGGAAAATATCTGAAAAAGGAATTCTATTCTTTTTTTCAAACACAACTAGTTTTATTTTAGAATTTTGAGTGAAAACTACAGAAATGACAACATCACTGAAGAACTCATGGAGACAAGTCCATGGATTTTTTTTATTCCCTGGGAGTCTGATGTAGGAGAATCTTTTAAAATGGTCATTTTTCTAAAGTTTGTAATAGGTTCTAGGGGATTTCTAGAATGATCCACGTACGGGGGACTTGGTTTTCTTTTTAATGCCATGTAATATAACAAAATGTTGTTTTATCATGAAGTTAGAGAAGTTGAATATTTTTAGGGATAGCAAGAGTTTGTTAGTATTTTGGAAGATATGAACCCATCTTAGAGGTTCATAGTCGTTATTTGTATAATAAAAGAAATTGTAGTCTAAAAGAGAGATTAGAGATATAAATAGAGTGAGGAGAGTGCAAGGAAAGAAACTATGTAGGGTGTGTATAGAATGTAATAGAGAAGGAGAATCAAGGTTTTAATAGAATATAAATTGCAAACCCAATTTTTTATGTATTATTCTCATTTTTCTATGGTATTCCCATTGAATCCTTGTAAGGTAAACGAGGGTCATATTTTTGCATTGATTGAGTGAAAAAACATGAGAAACATGTGTCTGTAATATTTGAATTTCCTTGTCATTATGTATCCAATATCGACGAATCGATACAACAGGTTGAGAAGTAAAGTGTTCATTGTTGAATAATGGAGAAATTAAAGCAAATTGCAGTTAAGATTGAGCAAAGAGGATTGAGTTTGAGTCTCCATGGAGGTATTAAACGGAACGAGCACAACTGAATTGGCCTTAAACCCATATAAAAAATTATTTATTCCCTTCAATGGTCAATTGAAAAAATCTAATGTTGACAAAGAATTATACATTAGGTCCTTTAACCAGATTGGAACTGTAATCTCAAAAGGATAATTTTTATTGTGTCTCGGGCTGGTGGTCGGTGTTCCAGTGGCTCGGTGTTTCGATCACCTAGTGTTCTCGATGGCCCAGTGTTCTTAGTGGCTAGTGATTGAGTTCGATAGTTTTTAGAGCTCTCGGTGGTTAATGACTCCAGTGACCTGGTTATGCTGGTGGGCTGGTTAATTGCAACATTTAACACTTAGTTAACTGAATCAGAAGAATATATGGGGTTAATTTCTTTAATTTCCCGATGGCTTAAACCTTCTGGTGTAAGGTTAAGTGGAGTGATTTAATGAAGGAATTAACACATGGTTATACCATTGGTTTTATTAGGTATACTCATGTTAGGAAATCGATATATGTTAATGCTTCCAATAGTTAAAGTGCTCGGTCATAGAGCCTAGACATATGGACAGATTATTGGAGAAATCCTTGACAGAGGAAATTACTTGCAACAAAACAAATGCATGCATCATTGACAGTGAGAATTTGAATTGAATTTCAAATTTGAGTAATCACTACCTGGATTATCAAACAAAATAGATAGATCATGGATCAACCAGGGTTTGCATTAGTTTCATATAGATCCAGACGACTACATATTGCTAGTCCCAACTCCTTGATCTCCCCATTGTCAACATTATCTACCATTCAAAGGGCACCCATGCCGCCTCTACCAACTGCAAGATTTCATTGTACTCAAGAACCATTGGGGTTTCTCCTTTTGTCGTATCTAGTGGTCATCGCCTACTTAGATTTCTTAAGCACACCAAGAATCTACCACTCTTGGGATTTATTTCTATGGGATCATTGAGGGACTGTGCATTTATCAATCCTACCATTCCCTTGTTTGTGGTCACAACCTAGGGAACTATTTTGCAACTTGTATACCAACGGACTCAATCACTTCAATTGTTTATGTGTCATCATCTTTTCCTTTAAGCTCTTGTGCATGTGTGTATGTCATCTATTGTCTCTTTTTTGAAATTTTGCTTCTCTTGTCATGTCATCAATACTCTTTGCAAGTGCTTCAAATCAGCTGCTGCAAAATTCTCAATTAGTGCTCAATCTTAAAATCAAGTGCTCAATGTTAATGCTCCCATGATTGTGTGCTCACCACATAATCAAACTACTACTTGGTCTAAATCTTTGCTCTTTCTTGGTCAATCATAAATTCTCTTATTAGATCTTTCTACGTGTCTATCTTATGTTGTGCCATTGATATCAATTATGGCTAAGTTTCTTTATGCTTTTTAAGTCTCTGGCAATGTATGGAGTCTATAAATTTCATTGACATGAAGGATGACCTTTACTATGACTCAATTATAGGACTTTAATTTGTGATCACAACTTGACTCAACTAGGGCACGACTCACTAAAATCTACTATGACTCTTTGACTAAAACTTAATTATACAAAGACTCTTTTTTCTCGTATCGAGATTTTACAAACTTAATTAAATGTTATTGATTCAAGATCAACTGATGTTAGCAAAAAAACAATCCAACTAATTAGACATTGACTTACATTGCAATGGTGAAGAGGATCGTCTACCTTAAAGATTCGTGCTAAACCCCCTCATTTATTTCTATTTCTAACTCATATTTTACAATGAATTATGGCTAAATCAACTAATATGCAACCAACTTAATTAAACTAACTTTAGTAGACTCAACTTAAACATATCCTTCATGTAATAGCATGCAATACCTTCTCAACTCCATATGTTATTAACCTAACTCCATATTTATCTTTACATTGCTTCATGGTGGTGGTATAACATTGACATACTCCAAAAATAGTGCATACTAATGATTTCATGTGAGGTCCTCCCTCAAATAATCCACTCCATTTGCTAAAATTAATCCACTCCATCAAATAATTTTGAAATATCCTTTTAAATCTTTTAGCGGCTTTATCTTCCTACGACTTTAGAAGTTGCGTACAAGTTCATTGGGGTTCACTTGGAATCTCCATTGTATTTGAGAAACAAAATTTTATAGCCCCACTTCCTCGATATACGGAAAAATATTTCTTCTATATTTGAAAAATATTATTTTCAAAAAGTTATTATAAATAAATTATTATGTAAAGGGGTTATATAATTGTGAGAATTTGAATTCGTGGTGTTTGGATGATTAAGGTTTTATCTGCATCACGCAAGTCATAATTTTATTGATACAAAAGCACACGTACATAGAAGACATAGCTAGAACATACATTTCACTTTTAAATCACTTATGTATTTTATTATAAAATTATATTATTATTAAAATTAATTATACAAAAATATTATTTAATTATATAAGTGATCACTATAATGTATAGAAGTTTATTAACATAAAACAAGGTTGTGTGGCAGTGTAGTCCCTGTCAACGAGGTTAGAAAGCAAATATTGGAAAATGAGGGTGAATTGTAAATGACAGAAATGTTATGTGTAGCTTGTATATCACAGAACATAGGGCAAAAGTAAATGACACTTGGCATGTAGAGCACCATTTATTTTTTGAAAGTATATAACAAACTACAAATTTGTTCACAGTGGAAGAAAAAATTTGGGAATTTAAATGCATTTGCCATATGGACCAGTGAAAGATAAAAATGTACGAAGACATAAATTTAAAAGGAGATACGAAAACAGTTTTATTTGAAATATGTAAAAAAATAAAAGTTTGTTACATACTACTGGAAATTTTGAAATGTATATGATGAAAATGTTGTATGCAACATGTATATAACA
>CBVK0100462652.1:0-12112 GCA_900067695.1 Picea abies
AGATATTAAACAATACCAACATAGGCATAGTGTGATGAAAGAAGAAGGAGCATGCACACTTAGGAAAAAAAAATAGACGAGGATAAGGCCAACAACCATGTCAAAAGGGAAACAAGCGGGAAACAAAAAGATGACAAAAGTAGTACGAAACAAAGAAGTTATGTGAAATTGAATGCCAAAAAATGACTGACGGGATGCCACATTAATCACACAGACTGGAGACTGTGAAGGAGAGTAATGGAAAGTATGAAGGAACCAGAGGTTCATTGAATTTGTCATAAAGGTAGCGTCTTCAACAAGTTTCATACAATTCCCATACAAAATATGGACGCAGTAGCAAACAGTTTATTGCGAGACTGGAAAAGAAAAAGAGCAAGAAAGCATAAAAAGCATAAAGCGCGCCTCACATAGGTTATAGAGACCATTTAACATATAAAACACTCGAAATTCACCACTATGGCACCACCAAAACAAGCAGAGTCGAACTAGACTACACGACACTCCAGAGTTAGAATTAGGGCATAAGCACAATCAAAGGAAGGAGAACAACAACCACCACAAATTGTCAATATCGATGAAATCCCATCACTAGATACAACACCGATGAAACCCACAACCGTGGTGGAAGAAACCCAACAACCAACACCTGAGGGCATAAATGTGGATATGCCAACAAAAGCACAAGAGCAACAAAACCAGGGCACAAGAACCTTGAAGGAGGCACAACCAGAGAACCCTGAAGGAGATGCAAGAGTAAATGGGACGACGACAAATCTGGCAACAACAGTTGAGCTAGAAGAATCTCAAAGAACCATGTTAGACCACCCACTAGAAGGAACAATGGAAGATGTCACGGTCTAGCCATAATGGTTTTCTAAAGTATGATCGATGGAGGCTAGAGCCTAGACCGATCATACTTTAGAAAGACAAGCAGCAGGTACCTAGGTCACCTCACAAGAAACCCATCATAGCCCTTGTTTTTCTGCATATACTAGATGGGGTACGGGTAAAATCATACTTGTTGGGTCATGTCAAGAGATAAAATAATCGGACCACGATGTAATAGACACAGACAAGTTCTCGGAGTTCACAAAGAAAATATACTTATAGACTGTGGGTGTGAATGAAGTTGGGGAACCGAATGATCAACCACTCCAGTGGGAAACAAGATTGGAGAAATAGGGATTTTAGGTCTGTGAGATCTACCACACTTTGGAAGAGGATAGTATGCAAAAAGTTGCGTCAAATAACTGATGGCAGTCACACATGGTGGGGATATATGGTTGGACAAGCTCCTCTCGATATACATGGATCTCATTGCACACATCACAGGCCTACCATTTCAGGGCATGGATTCTGCACAATTTCTCGACGATAAAACAAAGGAGAAAGCACTCGCAGAAGAGATAAAAAAGAAATACGACACTGATAGGGGGGACACGAGGAATCATCATCAAAAGGATCAATGATGAAATGACACAAATGGCCACAAAAATATTGGCCTACAAGCTGGAAAGAAAATTCCGTAGGGAGGAAGTCCCAACTGGGGTCATCACAGTTGTAGCACAATGTGCTGAGGGCACCACAATTAGTTGGAAATCTTATCTGTTGAATTTGTTCTTGGATGACTGCAAGGATGTGTAGGATCTAGGAACCAAATTTCATTACTCATGGCTACTCAGGTTGATAACTATCATGGGATGGAAGGAACCGAATTACACATTCTTTTCCACTAGACCCAAGACGAATTATGGAGCGAGGTATTTATCACTTGGTGCCGCATCAGATGCTAAGCACAAGAAGATGAAAATAGTTGTATTCAAAGGATACCTTCCTGACCTACAAGAGGCCATCTCCAACCTTTGGTGAATAACACCACAGGTTGTCACACACTATTGGGACATCACCAAATTCAAGGCCATTCGACATGCAATGTGGATACAGGCATGGAAGCACCTCAATAAGAAGTGGCTACAATTGCGCTATTGCATCATGGAGGATGACATCAACATGGTTATCCTGGATTGGGAGGACGACTAGAAGATTCCAGTCCTCACCCAAGAGATACATACAAAGACAGTAGAAGAGGAGAGAGGCCAAGAAGAAACATAGACTTAGGAAGTCCCAGTGCCCAAGAAATGAAGGAAAGGATAGAACAAAGCAAAGCAGACAAACGAAGGGACAACTAAGACAGGGACCCAAAAGGGGAAGAAGAATAATACACAGTTGGCCCAAGAACAATAGAAGCAGGCCAAGGAAGCATAGGGGACTACACCAAGTCCCAATTTACAAGAACCAGGACTAAATAAGAGACCATCTACTCAGATGGTAGGTGCACACAAGAAGATGAAGGCCCGAAGAACACCTATAGATTACACGATCATGGAGGATGATGCAGATATGATAACCCAAATGGTTTAGGATCGTACATTTGAAGACTTTGAGAATGTTGTGCACCATAGGAACATAATTCAAGAGGAGCTGGCAGACATGTGACATTTCCTCAAGCAGATAGGGGAAGTGCAGGTAGCAGGAAACAACATAGGAACAAGGCCGTCAACATTACAGACAAGAAAAGAACATGAACCAAGGGAGAAAGATATCATTCACACAATACCGTAGCCATGTGAAACATTCCACATTACACCCAACATGTTGCGCATGGATGAGATTGTGGGGAAGACACCCCTAAAGAACTTAGCTCAACTCCAACTAGTATTTCCATGGATACCATCCAAAGCTCTGCACAAATTACAAGTTAGCATTACCCAAGAGGTACAGTCTCATGCATGCATAGACTTAGCCAAATTACATCAGGAAACAAAGAAGTGGGACGCGCTGGAATTAATATGTGAGCAGGTTAAGATTGAGACCCAAGAGGAGAGGGAGTGCGTGAATGGACTGGAAAAAAAAGTGGTAGGAAATTATGAGAAGATTCCAAAAACCGTGCAGCGAGATGTACTCATAGCAACAGAGAATATTGATCAGATTGTGCAGGAAATCGATCAATGTCAGAAGGAAATTAAGAATATCTGTGAGTAGCTCACACCCACCAATCCACCAGCATTAAGGGAGAAAATGAAGTAGGAGGAAGCAGATAAGCTACATGAGATAGAGCAACAGGTTAGTGCAACAACCGACTTGTTTGATAAATAAACACAAATTTGGATGAAGCTAGAAGAGGATAAGAAATTCCAGCAGTGGGAAAAGGAAGAAGAAAGGATAAGCACAACTATCCAAGACCTCAAGTAGAGGCATAAGACAATGTCCATCACAGAGCGTGTCAAAGGGGCATAGGATATGAAGAAACTGCAGGCATAACTCACCACTGTGCAAACAAAGAAAAAGGAGCATCAAGATCAAATGGAACCACTTCAAGAGTGTGTAGCAGAAGTCATTACATTCCCCTCCCCTTTATTTATGCAATGTCCTCAGTGCATTATATACACTTGTACATAATTTTTTTCAAAAATATTAAAAAATATGTGGACAATCTGCCCACATAGCATCCTCACACTCCCAAGTTGCATCCTTAGGATTGTACCAAGTCCATTGGACCTTTACTAGATCCATGGGCCAATTCCAGAGTAGTTTGATTTTATGATCCAATATGCAAACCGATCACACTCAAAAATCACCTTATGGCTCCACTTGAATCACATTCCAATCAATAGTATGATTAGCATTAGGTATGTACTTTTTAAGCAATGATACATGAAAAACATTATGGATACACAATAATGCAGGCAATGCAAGAAAATATGCGACATGACCAATCCTCTCTAGGATTTCAAATGGTTCATAGTAGCATGTTACCAACTTAGAACAATTTCCCAACTTCAGGGAATTGTGTCTAGCTTTTACTTTCAAGAACACATGGTCACCCACTTTAAACTCTCTGTGGGTTCTTCCTTTATCTGTGTATGTTTTCTCTCTGTCTTTGGAAAACTTTAAATTATTCCTTATCTTTACCATCTACTCCTCTATTTCACAGAGCAGATCTGGCCCAACTATTGTGTGGTCTTCTTGGTTTTCCCAAATTACTAGTGTGTTTTACTTTCTACCACAAAGTACCTCAAATGGGATAATCTTTAAAGATGATTTATACCCACTGTTGTAAGAAAAATTTACCAAGTGAAGGTAGTCTTCCCATTTTGATGGTTTATCCATCACATACATCCCGATCATATCTTCAATCACCCAACTTACCCTCTCTATTTTTCCATCTGGATCTGGGTGATAGGTTGTGCTAAAGTTCATATTTGTCCTAAATCCTTTGAACAACCCTTTCCAAAAGTTCGATGTAAACTTGGAATCTCTGTCAAACAAAATAATATTAGGCACACGATGCAACTTAGTGATTTCTCAGATGTATATTTCAACAATATTGGTTGCCTTGTGCGTTGACTTCATTGGAATAAAATGGGCAACTTTAGTAATCTTGTCCACCACTACCATAATAGAATCATGTTTCTTAAGAGTCCTAGGTATCTTAGTAATGAAATCTATGATTACAACTTCCCACTTCCACTCAGGAATGGACAAAGGCTGTAGAAAACCAGTTGGATGTCTATTCTTAGCCTTGACCTTTTGACATTCAAGGAATCTAACAATTAAATCAACAACCTCCTTTTTCATTCATGACCAATAGTATTGTTTTTTGACCACAACAATTGTTTTTTGGTAGCATGGATGTCCTACATAAGGAAATTTATGCATCTCTGACAATAAAATATTTTTCAACTCATGAACATTTGGCACATAGACTATGTGCCTATACATGAGGATTCCATCCTCTTTTAGCTCATAATATTCAAATTTCTGTTGCGACATACCCTACTATAAATTCTCCTTTATGTCCACATAACACTGATATGATTTGGAAACCTCTAAAATTTTGCCACACAAATATGATTTTTACATGCTAATGAATGTAGCATGCATTTCTTTCACCCTCCTGCTGAGTGCGTGAAACAACTTGTTCTCTTTTCCTGATATGATTTATGTCAAAGTCACACTCATTGAGGAATTATAACCACCTTCTTTGTTTGGCATTTAAACTTGGCTGTCCAAATAGATACTTCAGACCATTATGGTATGTTCTTAGCTCAAATATTTTTCCCATGAGATAGTTCCGCCACATATTCAAGGCATGCACTATGGTTGCCAATTCCAAGTCATGAGTAGCATAGATCCTTTCATGCTCTTTTAACTTTTTTGATTCGTAGCATATCACATCCCCATTCTAACTAAGGACTCCACCGATCCCTTCCTTGCATGCATCTGTGAACACAACAAAGTCTTCATATGAATCAACAATTCTCAAAATTGGCACATTTTATAACAAACTATTCAAGTGATGAAAAATCCTTACACAATCCATAGTCCATTCAAATCACACACATTTCTTTTGTAAGGATGTGATTGGATGCACAATCTTTGAGAATCCTTCAATACACCTTTTTGAATAACCTGCAAGTTCCATGAAGGATCTCACCTATGGGACATTTCTGGGTGTTGGCCATTCCTCAATGGATTTTTTTTTTTTTGGATCCATTTCTATTCCTTCCTTGGAAATTATATGACCCAAATAATGAATCTATCGCTGGTAAAATGATCACTTTATCAACTTTTCATACATCTAATGTTCTCTCAAAACTTGCAACACCATCCTCAAGTGTTGCTCATGCTCTTTTTCAGACTTTGAGTAAATACATCTGTCATCCATAAATACAATGACAAACTTATCTAAGTAATTTCTGAAAACTTCATTCATCAAACACATGAAGACAACTGGTACATTTGACAACCCGAATGACACCATTGTGAACTCCTAATGTTCGTAACTCATTCTGAAGGCAGTATTGTTGATGTTTTCTTCTTTAATTCTCACTTGGTGATATCTAGATCTAAGATCAATCTTTGAAGATATATGTGTACCCCTCAACTGATCAAAGAGGTCATCTATCCTTGGAAAAGGATACTTGTTCTTTACTATTACTTTGTTCAACTTCTTGAAGTCTATACAAAGCCTCAACATACCATCCTTCTTCTTCATGAACAATACAGGGGCACCCCAAGGTGACATACTTGGGCGTATATGCCCCTTCTTTAGAAGCTCTTCAAGTTTCATGTGTAATTCATTCAACTCCGGTGTACTCATCCTATAAGGAGTCTTGGATAGGAGTTTTTCTCCAGGAATCTTATTTATAGAGAAATCGATATATCTTTTTGGTGGCAACTCCATTATCTCTTTAAAGACATCCTCAAATTATTTCAGTACTACATGGTATTCAACATTTGTAAATTTATCCTTAGGTGTTGTTAGCACTTTGTAATTTCCTTGGCCATGGGAGGAAAATACATAGGTAACCTTCAAACCACTTTGGGAATTGGAAGCTATCCCTTCCAATCCATAGAGCGATCTCTCTTACAACTCAGTAAAGGATTGACTACATGAAGTGAAATGTCTAGATCTTCTGCAAATGAAGGTAGGATTTATGAAATGGTGGTTGAGAAAGAAAAAATACCATTAGTCATGGAGTCATACACTTGAGATCAATAATCTATTGGATACTTGGTCAATTTGAACAAAGGTTGATCAAAGGGAGGGTAGAAAATGTTCCCTTAGAGAATTTAATTATCGTTGTAGCAGGAGGTTTGAATGAATAAGATAATCTATCAGCTTAGGGCATATATCTAGGACGAATCCCATGATAAATGGTGGTAACATTTAAATATGTGCAACAAAGCATCAATTTATTGAGGAATTCTGAAACAACTAACTTTATTAAAATATCAGAGAAGAAAACATTTATATGGATTCACTGAGGCAAAAAAACATACATTAAAGAAAATACAAGTAAGAAAACACCTTCACAAGAATCTTTTAATCCAAAGTTCAGGTACTTCTGATCCAGACTGATTATATTAATCTCATAAAATTTACAATACGCAACAAGAGTCTCTTCCTTCACACTCCAACCCCTTTTTACATTTTCTTTATGATAATATATAGACAAATTTCATATCAAAGCTTAAGGAGGTTGAAATACTTCCTTATCTAAATATAGGAAGAAGTTACAATAGCTTAGGAAATAATATTTGGCAAAATATGTCCATATGCTACTTTCTAGGATTTGGTTTTTGACCAACTAAAATTGTGCTAACTAAAGAGAAAATCATGGGATTTGGAAGAAAAATCTTCAAACTTCATCATAAAAATAAATTTGGATTCAATTATTCCAATTTGGAGGTCGACTAAGTCAAATTTCAAAAAAACATAGAACTTTTTCAGCAAATATGGCTTGGAAAAATTAAGAAAAATAGGACTCAAAGATGACATCATATCTCCCAAACCATGAAATATGTGTAAAACATGAGAGAGGTTTTTGTTATTTGGTCTATCCTTGACAAACAAATATTTCATTTTTCAAAAATTCCTTTCCATTTGGTCAGAAATGTAATTTGAATTTGACTGCTAAAACAATTAGAAACACAACATGCTCTGTCACAGTTGCACAACAACAACCTACAACAAAAGCGTCGCACAGTTGCGTAGCAGAGGCTATTTTTCACACTTTTTCCACATTTGTTTTTATATTTGTTGATGGATGATGATGGCTGATGGTGAATTTGGTCTTCTGATGATGATAAAGTGTTGTAGAATCTCTTCACCCTCTTCAAAGCATAACTTTCCTCCTACATCTTTAAAACCATAATGTGCCAAATTGCAATAAATGAGTCCATACTACCTCAACCTTATGAAGTGATTATTTTAATTCATTTATAGGTTATATCTCATATTCATCTCATTTGTTAGACTTTGGATTACCAACTGACAATAAAACCTCTTTTTGCTACTCACAAACTAGATTGTCATAGTTGCGCAACATGTCTGCAACACTACTGTAAATTTCACATTTACAGCTTATGAATCCAAACAAACATTCCAAAATATGTATGAGCAAAAATGTGCTATCATAAAAAAGAAAAAAATACAAAAATGAGTGCATCCAAGGGCTTATATCTTTGTTGCTTCAACAAGAAAATCAATCTTCACCTTGCTCTTTTTACCCATCTCCACCTGCTGCAATCTTTGCTCAAATGAACCTGGAGGTTTTAAATTCAATGCACTTAACACAATCACCTTGTAAAGAACAATTTAGTCCAAATCACAAATTGAAAATTTACATGTTCTAACATCATCTTCAATGGGGATGGAATCCTCCCTGTGAGGTGCCAAAGAACAAGAAGACTAGTACCCTAATCCATTGGGATGATTCAAAATCACTGATATCTACAACCTACACTTTCTCCTTACCATACATTCTTCTAAAAACAAATCCAATTTGAAAACTGAACTACACACTGTTGAAATCAAACTGAAAAAATGCTCAAACTATGAGCTTATTGATAAGCACTCCTACTCTACTCGAAGAGATGATTTCTTTCTTATGTGTAAGAAGACTTCCAAGGTATCCATTCAAGTAATAGATTGACTAACTGAAGGTCTAGAATTTGTTTTGGAAAAACAAAATCTTGAAAATAAAATGGCAGCTCATTTGAACATTTGCAACCAAATTCAAATTTGAAAAAATATGCAAATTTGGGGCTACTTACTGACTCCAGAAAGACTACAAAAGGATCTTCAAATAAGTGTAAACTGACTTCATACTCATCCAATAGATTATAAATTTTCTCCAGGTGATTTATGTGCCATAAATTTACCGCTTGACACCTGTGTCTTTGCTTTCATGCGATTTACTCAATAAGCTATCATAGGAAGTATGGAAATATGCATTAGACTATTGTAATAAAACATCTTCTAACAATGAGTATACAATTGGTTTTGTCACTAACTGACCATCATCTTCATTTCCATCCTTACAACTTATCATATACTACAAATTTTGACTATTGAAACACTCCATATAACATGCTACAAGGTCATGAAACACATGAGAAGGCTACTGCAATTTGTTGTCAATTTGTTCCAATGAGGTTATATGATCTTGCATTAGATCTCACCCCTTTTCTTCAGTGGTGATTTTGAAATTTTCTTTTAATAGTTCAAATGAAGCAAAGCACAAAGTCAGGGAATTTTCATCAGTAAAATTGTCGTTTTCTCCATGTTCACTGGCATAACTGTGGAACTGTTGACTTATAACACTATGAAAATTCTCCTTCAGTAATTGGAATGAAGAAAAGCACAGGGGTAGAGAATTTCCTTCACCTGATTCAATACTTTCCTCATGTTCTTCATCGCTGTCACAAATGAAGCATGGAGCTTTCCTTAAACTGGTGAAACTGAACATTTCCTGTTGATAAACATACAACTTGTTGATAATCAAATTCAACATCATAGTCGTCATTGTATTTATCATATTTAGGTTCACCAAAAATATTTGTAATGTTATCAACCAAGAAAAAACTTGGGACATCAAATTTCTCTTCAATAGGATGATCTATCAATTCATTTTCATTAAAATTTTCAAATGAATACATAAAATAATCAACACCTTTCTTATCTTGAGATGGATCAAAATCCAGACCAGAAGAAAAAAAAATTGGGTCAACAACTTCTTCTTGAATAGGTGAAATATATTTTTTTGCAAAAGCATCAATATTAAAAAATTCAAGAAAATGCACGATATTATTAATCTTCTGCTCAAAATTTAGATCAACTTCTTTTTGTTCATGTTCACTACCATGTTCTTCAGCATCCAACTCTTCATTTTGAATTTTTTCTGAAAACTTCGCACAGGCTCGAAGATTGCCTTCAATCCCTTGAGCATCACTAAACATTTGATGCAAGGAATTAGATATTCTTTCCATCAGAAGGAAGGACAGATATGGATGAATAGTTGTTGCATAACATAGTTTGGCAGTAGCTTCTGGGGGTTGAATTCATGCAGGCATGTTATAGTAAAAACTATAAAACCTCCCGCTAAACCTTTACATAGTCTCATCCCCTTGTTTCTTCATGGAATAAATTTATGAAATGAGATAATCCAAAGGTTTCCTCTCACCCACAAATTTTAGGAAAATATCCTTCATTTCCTCCCATGAGATGATGATATCGGGATTTAAGTGTCTAAACCACTATTTACCATTTCCTTGCAATGATTTAGAAAAGGCTCTCATACAAACATCATAATGTTCAATTTCAAAGAAATCTGCAAAATGCTCAAAATCATGGATATGTTTCTCAGCTGTAGGGTTATTGGGTTCTCCATTGAACATAGGTAGGTATTTATAGCGATTTGGAGGAAAATCATGTAGAATATGAGGTAACTAAAGTGGTTTGTATCTCTCTTTGATCTTGGAGGGTTGAGGCTTAAGAACAAGAGATATGATATTTTCTTGGGTTTCTTGAGGCTTATCACATTGATCATGTACATCATATAATTTGAATGAAATCTCTTGGTCATGATCAATTATGCAAGGAACATGAGATGTATTTACAACTTTAGAAGAAGGATACACAAATGTAGATTTCTGGTGATCATTGGAATACAACAAGAAAATAACAATTATTTTAATATGTTCAAGAAAAGACAATAGGCACTTGATGAAAAAGAATAAGATATCTTGGAAGAAATTGAAGCTTTGATACCTGGTTTTCCCATGATGTACTTCCATGTCTCTGTCAAAAGAGCTTGTTCTCCAGTAGAGTCCTTGAATTTCATTGAAGCATGATTGGAGTCACCAGGTGAATGGTACAACCTTCTTTGTTTCTGACTACTATTCACCATCAATACTCAGATCTAAACTTTGTCATTTATCCCAGGGAAGATTTCACCTTCGATCCCTGAAAATGACACCAAAATGTTAGCACTCTGTAATTTCCTTGGTCATGGGAGGAAAACACAAAGGTAACCTTGAAACCACTTTGGGAATTGGAAGCTAGCCCTTCCATTCCAAAGAGGGATCTCTCTTACAACTCAATCAAGGATTGAATGGTTACGTGAAGTGCAATGGATAGATCTTCTGTAAATGAAGGTAGGGATTATGAAATGGTGGTTGATAAAGGAAAAATACCATTGGGCATGGAGTCATACACTTGAGATCAATAATTTGTTGGATACTTGGTCAATTTTAGCAAAGGTTGATCAAAGGAAGGGTATAAAATGTTATCTTAGACAATTTAATTGTCATTGTAGCTGGAGGTTTGAATGAAGAATTGATCCATCAACTTAGGGAATCTATCTAGGATGAATCCCAAGATGAATTTAGAAGAAAAATGGTGGTAACATTTGAATATGTGCAACAGAGCATCAATTTATTGAGGAATTCTGAAACAACTAACTTTATTCAAATATCAGAGAAGAAAACATTTATATGGATTCACTGAGGCAAAAAAACATACATTAAAGAAAACAAAAGTAAGAAAACACCTTCACAAGAATGTTTGAAGCCAAACTTCGGGTACTTCTGATCCAGACTAATTATATTAATCTCATAAAATTTACAATATGCAGCAAGAGTCTCTTCCTTCACACTCCAATCCCTTTTTACATTCTTTTTATGATAATATATAGAAAAATGTCATATCAAAGCTTAAAGAGGTCGAAATCCTTCCTTATCTAAATACATGAAGAAGTTACAATAGCTTAGGAAATAATATTTGGCAAAATCTGTCCATATCCTACTTTATAGGATTTGTTTTTTGACCAACTAAAATTGTGCTGACTGTTGGGCTCGAGATATGATTAATTTATGATAGTTATTAGGCACTTTTTGCCGAATGTACATATGTGTTATTCATGTTTTGAAGGAGCTTTTTGAAGAATTTTATGCTAAAATGGTATGATCTACACTAGGTACGTACAATTCGTGCTTAATGATACTATTGAGTATAATTCATCATGTTTTTGTCGAGTAAAATTAATGCTTATAAATGCAACAATAAATTATCAATCCCAGAGGTTCATAAACTTACAAGGTGTAAGCACGGGAAATGCAAGGCAAAAGTATACTAGCCTATGCTAATGCTTGAAATAAACCATTAAACTATTGTCGTTGAATGAGTAACTAATCTAAATTAAGCAACTAATGAAAGCATGTAAAAATTAAATCTAGCCTAATCTAACATTCAAAAGGAAACACA
>CBVK0100462653.1:0-12111 GCA_900067695.1 Picea abies
TATCAAGTTAATTGTTGTCAAGGTGGAGATTGTTGGGATTTGGTGACAACAAATTACCAAGAATAGATTTGGATCCTATTATTTTGCGTTGGTTACAACCAAATACACCAAGTTAGAATATGGATAGGGATTGCATTTATTAATCGGTTTCTTGTGTGAATGTATACATTCATGTAAGCCCATAGAGGCAAAATGACTGAGTGTGAGTGAGTTGATGTAATCTTGATGATCTGAATAATAAGACAACCGATGCCTATGCTTGGTGGATGTAGCCCAACGTTTGGGTGAACCACATGAAATCCCTATGTCTATTATCTGTGTGTGATTGTTAATTAGCATTAAGAATTGTGTTTTCCGCATTGACAATTCTAACAAATACTAACAAACCTGAAGTGTCCCCAAAAAAAAGCTCATTCAAAAAAGGCAAAGGAAAAAAACCTAAACAAAAACATTCACAATCATGTTAGCAAGACTCCAATGTTAAAGATGATCAGATTTTAGAAAATCATCAAACGACATAACCAAAAAAGAATAACAATGCCTGTCCAAATGTACACTTTGAAGACTCAAAGTAAAGTTAGTCACTTCTTCACAAGTATTGGATAAGGTTAAAAGAAAAAGAGTAAAGATTGAAGATTATTTTCATTGAATTAAAAATGAAATATAACATTAGACATGTAACATTAAAACTCTAAATACAATACATGAAAGATATCATATTTATTCAATCTTTTAATATAAATAACTATTATTTTATTTGAAAAAAGTCTCAAAAAAATGTGAAAATCTCTTTAATATTTAAATTAAAAAAAATATTTATTAATATTTATTTTAATTACACTGAACTATGTTTATATATATATATATATATATATATATATATATATATATATATATATATATATATCTGTTTTTTTTGGGGGTAGAAAGGCCATTCAGAATTGCAATTCAGTGCACTGATGTCTAATTTTGAGTTAGGCTAGTGGAAATATTTGTAAAGAGTTCAGATTATGTGAAATACATATGTACATATCATGGGGAAACCCACCAGGCACTTCTTCTCATTCTGTTGGTGGTGCCCCGGGTAAACCGGATTCTTCAGTGTGGTACCCAGGGTAAACCAGATTCTTCAATGCTCAAGGCTGATACAACAATATACTCAGTAAGAGCTCAACATGTCACTTGTGGGAATTGACCATGGGTGGGGAGAATAACGCTCTTCTCAACTGCCTTGGCTAGACCCAATTGACAATAGAGAAATGAAAATATATGTTGGAATTACAAGTTAATTTAAAGCAAACCTTGTCTAATGTATTTGAGAATGCATTGGAAATAGAACCAGAAACGAGAAAGAAAGTTAGAGGGTTTTATGGGATAAGAAACGTCGTACCCAGGGTAAACCAGATTCTTCAGTGCTCAAGGCTGATACAACAATATACTCATTAAGAGCTCAACGTGTCACTTGTGGGAATTGACCATGGGTGGGGAGAATAATGCTCTTCTCAACAGCCTTGGCTAGACCCTATTGACAATAGAGAAATGAAAATATATGTTGGAATTATGAGTTAATTTAAAGCAAACCTTGTCTAATGTATTTGAGAAATGCAATGGAAATAGAACCAGAAATGGGAGTGAAACGAGAAAGAAAGTTAGAGGGTTTTATGGGATAAGAAACATCGGCCCACTCCTCTCCCTGCATATAGCATGCATTAATTTCGATGAAAGAAATAAGGTGTTCTATGGCCTAGGCAGTGGGAGGATGTGTTTGTAGCCGAGTTCATAATTGCAATCTTACTGCCTTCGTGTCCAATTTTGAGTACCAGAAATGGGAGTGAAACGAGAAAGAAAGTTAGAGGGTTTTATGGGATAAGAAACATCGGCCCACTCCTCTCCCTGCATATAGCATGCATTAATTTCGATGAAAGAAATAAGGTGTTCTATGGCCTAGGCAGTGGGAGGATGTGTTTGTAGCCGAGTTCATAATTGCAATCTTACTGCCTTCGTGTCCAATTTTGAGTACCAGAAATGGGAGTGAAACGAGAAAGAAAGTTAGAGGGTTTTATGGGATAAGAAACATCGGCCCACTCCTCTCCCTGCATATAGCATGCATTAATTTCGATGAAAGAAATAAGGTGTTCTATGGCCTAGGCAGTGGGAGGATGTGTTTGTAGCCGAGTTCATAATTGCAATCTTACTGCCTTCGTGTCCAATTTTGAGTCTGGGGAAATATTTGTTAAGAGTTTTAGAGATGCAGAGAAATGAAAATATAAGTTGGAATCACAAGTACATTTAAAACTAACCTTATATGATGTATTTGTCTAATGTATTTGAGAATGCATTGGAAATAGAACCAGAAATGGGAGTGAAATGAGAAAGAAAGTTAGAGGGTTTTATGGGATACGAAACGTCGACCCACACTCTCCCTGCATATGTTATGCATATAGCATGTATTAATTTCGATGAGAGAAATAAGGTGCTCTATGGCCTAGGCAGTGGGAGGATGTGTTTGTAGCTGAGTTCATAATTGCAATCTCACTGCCTTCATGCCCAATTTTGAGTTTGGGGGAAATATTTGTTAAGAGTTTCAGAGATGTAGAGAAATGAAAATATAAGTTGGAATCCAAGGCAACCAATCAACTTGGGTCAAAGTGATAACCCCCAATGTTAGAAATTTTTAACAATAGATGGGGTCTTCCTTGGATTTGTTAGGAGAGCTTCTTGATGGATGGTCTCCAAGGCAACCAATCATGAGCCAAAGACAAAGAGGCACCTCATTTTATATTGCCCTGTATACCATGAGATTAGAGGATGTTACTACTACCACTACAGGGACTTAGGGGGCTCCCTCTCTACTGTCTTTCGATATCAGGATTAGAGGTGCCTAGCTCTTTTCATCAAGGAGATTCTCGGCCACAGATCCTAGCTCTTGCATGCCCCCCCCACTCGGGCTAGACCAGGAGGATCACCTCATACTTCCACGCCCTTCCATCAGATCAGAGCAACAAACGATAGTCCGAGTTCCAGATTACTTCAGATCGTAGAGTGGTGGGACATCGAGCTCAACCCCCCCTAGGAGATTGACTGATATGTTTGAGACCGGTTTGGAGGTGCAGTACCATACACTAGACCAAACATCCTCATAGTGACATAGGGTTCATCTCCAGACGAATTTGGAGTAGGGCACCTCTCGCTCATTGGACTACCTCCCAACCCTATCGGAGAAATCAGAGATCTATTCAGAGCTTCTTTCCTTCGACCTCAGATGGTAGAAGAACTGAGCTTCCTCGCTACTACATTCCACCCAGGGTCATACAACTGGATCCCCCTATGGTACTTGAGGACTTCGACAATGAGCCAGTGCAACCCTCATCGCCCCCTTTGCCATCGGTCATCATATCCAGGAGACATTGGCCTCATTGTCTTCACTGGCTTCACCTTCAGATATTTCTCTCTCAGCTAGTATTGAGTTGTCTAACTCCTACCATGGACACTCTCACTTTGTATCACTGCACTTATGATATTGTTATATACACTTTTTCCTTGGTTTTAGCTAGACCTAGGGCTTAGCCTTAGCCTTGTTGGATATTTACCTAGACTGCACTTTCAGTTTTCTTCCTTTTCTTATATTTTTCTCTCATTATATGGGAGCTGCTTTTGCACTCTCACATTTTATTCACACTGGATGTATCCTTTAGTTCCATTGACTTACTTTTGTTGTCATTTGTTGGACATTAACAAAATTATCGATCTTTTCTTATCTTATTGACCTTAGATGTTAGAAGAGATTCATGTTTCTGATTATGGCTAATTAACTTTTGCATATGATTGCATAAGACATGCTCTATGCGGACACTGTAGAGTCTAGACAAGTAATGGGGGACTTTGTAAGGGTTTATGAGGAAGCAGGGAACTTTTAACAGCTATATCAAACTTGGGGGCATCTTCTATCTAGCATTTCCACATCATTTAGTTTATTTTTGCTTTATTTGCTGTCTTTATAATTTCATATTTCCAAACAAAAACAAAAACAATTTATTTATAACTTCAAATTTTATAGCTTCAACCATGGTAGCACCAACCTCTAACTTGCAAGGCACCAAAACAATTCGTTTCAGGCATTTAGGGCTGTCCCTGTCCTTTTCACTCTCTGGCCTTTCAGGAATTCAATTTAGCTAAATGAGGGTGTCAAACTCACTGCCCATGCATTTACTGTTTCAAGCATTTGATTCTGGCAAGAGGGCAACAGCATGAGAGGGTGTTTGCCCTTTGCATTCACAGTTTTGCTGCTTCAATATCTGGATTTCAGATGGTAAGGGTGTTGATTTTAAATACCAAGAGTGTCTGTGCACGCATTTAACGTTTCAGAGCTTCAACCTTCAACTACCCACTTTGAAAATGTCCTGCATTTGAATGCATTCAGGCTTTCAGCTACCCAGGGTGGTGATCTCCTCATGCATTTGAATGCACCAAGTCAAGGAGCAGTGGCAAGACGAATTCAACAATTTAAATCGCTGAATTTTATTGCATCCATGAAAATTTATGTATTTCCATTTTTATGTTTAAAATTCACCGAACCCTGTAACTTATTTTGTGACTTAGCTGGAGAGGCCTTGGGAATTTTCTTAATATGGTTTACATGATGCATTTGACAGTCTGCTTGACAACTTTGAGCTTTCTTTTTTAGTTTAATAAATGAGAAGAGGAATCACAATGGTATAGCTTTAAACATCTTTTTAGAATTCTCATATATCAATCTGCTCTACTAATTGTCACAATTTATGTTTTTTATGAAGTGCTTTATAGGAAGGTGAGCAGTTTGTGATAGTCCACTTCTTATGAATGATACTGTCATGTGCTTGACCAATGCCGTGCATTCTGACTGTTATAACTTAATTAGGATGCGAATTTGGTCATCTTTTGTACCTGCTAATAACTTCAATATTCAGGTTGCAATGGAATTTTTTTTCCTTTTCAAAACCAAAACTAGGAAACTTTATATTATAAAAGCTGCAGATCATGGCTAAGCAGCAGAATAACAAAAACAGCTGTTCAAATTTTCCAGGCACGAGTGACAGCCTTCCAAAATTTTCAAACAAAATTTACAGAAGTTTAAAAATATTACATCCCTCTGGTAAGTGCTAAACAACTTGCAAGTATAAACCTTAAAGAAACCTCCTAATATTCTAACTGATTTGGTACACATTTGAAATTACCAGAAAACATGGCGACTGATTGCTTCCTCCTGTCCATGATTGGATGGAAGAGAATTCTGTTTCTCAAGGTCCATGTCTTCTAGCATCTGGTGCACAGTGTCTTCTTCCTTTAACTCAACCTGAACTGAAAATTTGTAGACTTTCTCTGATTTGAGACCACTGATTGCGAGTCTTTGCTCAAATTGATTACCATATTCCTTAGCAGGCTGCACTCGGCATCCAATTCATCAACTTTCTGCTTCTGTTGGACAAGAGAGTTCATGATTATTGCAGTTTGGGAAGTACACTGATGTTCATTCTCATGTATGATGGAGGTCGCAGAGAATATCAAGGTTCTTTTGCACTGTATTGATTCTTCATGGTTTCTCAATATTCTTCTGAATCCCTATACTTCTCTATAATCCACGTTGACAACAGACCAGAGAAGGAACCAAAACTTATAGGATACTTTCCAAGGCTCGAGCCAGAATGCAGTGGAGAAAATCTCAGGGCATTCGTGAAAGAGGAATCCTCTTTCCCACTAAAGCTAGAGCAAGGGTCTGAACCTAGACTTACCAAGACCAAAAGATAGGGGAACTTAAAGAGCAGGGCATGGAATAGACCACAAGGGTATCACCCAGAAATAGAAACCCAAAGCACACAGGAAAACCAAGAAGATAGACAAGCCTGTGCCATCCAAATTTTGCAATGTATGAGAATCCTGAAGGCATATCAAAACGAACAGAGCCAAATACCCAATACGAACTGCACACAGAGCGTGTTTAAGAACCAATAACCAAATTGAAAACCACCAGAGGAAAACACCTTTCTCACTTTTTGCAAAAATTTTAGATAGACTGAAATTCCAAAGAGATTCAGATAACCAATCACTTGGTGAGAGCCTTACCAGGATTGGCTGAACCAGCATCAGCTCTTTTGTCCCCACAAGTGCATTTCCCAAAATAATTCATAATCCCACAATGATAGAGCAATTCTTCAACACAAGGTTCAAACTTTAAAAGACTGAATAGACATAACTTTCAGCATGCTGGAGGAGGAAATGCCCGTCCCTTCGTAGCTGGGCTCCTTACATAAGATCCGCTGATGATTGTTAGTTGACAAGTGGCTATTAATAATTTTGGTGATTATCCACCCCATAGGAACTTTGGATTATTAAGGAATTGGGTGCATGCTCCACCCATCTTTTGTCCAATTGACACCAGTCTTATAGACTATTGCTTTGTTGGCCAACATATCAGCCTGTTGATTAAACTCTTGAAAAACTTGATGAAATGAG
Organism: Picea abies; assembly: GCA_900067695.1. Taxonomy (NCBI): domain Eukaryota; kingdom Viridiplantae; phylum Streptophyta; class Pinopsida; order Pinales; family Pinaceae; genus Picea; species Picea abies. Next base: position 6,490 of record CBVK0100462653.1, read on the forward strand.
ATCTTGTGAAAACCATTGATCTCCTTTTGAACTCGGGTAACAATCGAAGCTAATTTTTTATCAGAGGGAATTGTCGTTGAGATCATTAGGCTGATAATTGTACTTGAATCCTCACCGACAATGATGGAATTCAAACTGGCTTTTTTTACTAGGAGGATACCCTGTGGAGAGTGTAAGCCTCTGCTTGATTATTTGATGCCTTTCCAAGATCCCAGGAAAATGGATTTTCGAGTTTCCCTTGGGATCCAAGACTAACCCCCCTGCACCTGCCACCCCTAGGTTGCAATGGAATATTAATCTTATAAACGACTCCTTATTTTTTGATCTCCCTCCATAGCAGGCCTTTTTTTAAGTCACAGTGCTTTTTTTTTATACAAGATTTTTTTGTTTACATAATAAATATCCATTTCTGAGAGTTACAGGTACAGCCAGAGAGTTTCACTATCCATATTGTCCATCCTCCTACCAATACAGGGTATATACAGATCACCCTACTTATATAAACTGTCCTATTCATAAACAGGCTAGTAGACAAACCAGAAAACAGGGCATAAGTGGCTGACCCCTATCGCTATAATTTCATAGTATAGTTCTCTAGACTTAATCTGCTGTACTTTTTTGGTGAAATGACAGTAGTACTTTATGTGACTTGTCCTTTGGTTTTTTCTTTCATATTGATTTCTTGGCATTCTGTGTTTTCCTCATCCTTGAACATATCTTCTCTAGTTTCTTTTTTTTATTCCTGTTAACTTCAGGTGTGAGATTTTAAAGAATAGAGATGACCAGGTTGATTTTGTTGATACTTTAAAAGATTAAATTTACTACCAATTGTGGAGTTTGAATTTTACTAAACTTTTATGACAATTAATTTAACTTATTTGTGCAATGCAGATTTGTATAACTACTAAATGCCCCCACCTGCATTTTACATGAGATTTATTCTGTCTTACCTCATCCCCACTTTGTCCTACCACCACACCTTTTGCATTTGGACTCAGGTACCTGCACCAACTTGCCCAGATGGTGCACTTAGCATGCAATTTTTGTGTTGGTAAGGGTAAAATTTAAATGCTTTTTTCGATTTTGGGGAGCTATTAAACCAACTCCACATTATCATGGTAAACCCTCTTTAATGTGTGGCCTGTCAAACTTTGCCAACAGATGCACATGATCAAGGATCTATGCACGTGTGTCAGTATTGTGGCAACACTCCGTCTCAACCACTAGAGCATAAATGAATGGACTCACTTAGCATGCAATTTTAGTCGGTGTTTCGAACTGTTTTTTGATTTTTCACCCTCTCCCATTTACTTTGGTTTTACTAGATCGTATGCACTCACATGATATTTTTAGCTTCACTCTCATTATTGAGAGTGGATGGATCATAGGGGATATGTTCTAGAGGATTTTCTTAAATGTCTTTAAAATGATTTGCGAACTATAACTTAATTGTCGATTGTTGTCCGTTTTGACAGATTTCAGAGGACAGGGATTATGAAGAGTTGGATGGAAAGGTTGAATCGAGTTTAGGTAGCTTCTATCCTGAAGGTGGATATATTGAAGGTGAGGATGGAGAGCTTACTTGGTTCAATGCTGGTGTGAGAGTTGGCGTGGGAATTGGACTAGGAATGTGCCTCGGCATTGGAATAGGTGTGGGGCTGCTCATGCGCACATATCAAGCAACGACCAGGACTTTTAGAAGACGATTATTTTAGTAACATTGTTTTGTTCATGGTGATAGGAACAAGGAATAACGCAATGCTAGTCCAATCTATGGCTAAGTTAAGGAATGCAAATAAGTTGCACATAGATGTCACGAACACCTAAGAGTAAATATAGTGATGTAATCTCCTTGATGTTCTGAAGGCATATCATATTGTGCGCGTTTTGGTTTCCTTTGTAATCAGTCTTTGTTTTTTTGGGTTTCAGCCAATAAGTGCAAGAACCCAGTTGCCAGGAACAGCATGTCAGTCTGGTCAAGTAATAATTTCAGCATCTTCCTTGAAGCTGAAAAGTTTGGTTTTATACTAATGTAACTAAGGGTAGAAATAATTTTCTTATGTTATTCTGTTGCTTTGTAGTGAGATGAGTTTGCCCATACTGTGGTGCTTTTGTAGAGACAGGGCTGTCTGTAAATTTTTTTTCTGCCCTAGTGGTTTGTGTTTACAGCCATGGTTGTGAAGACTAGTTTAGTCCAGGCAAGATACTATGTACTATGTAATAGAGAAAATGCTAATGTACAATTTCTCTGATTTCCAAATGCTAACCATTCTGTAATTTTGGACATGATATTTTTCCTGTTACCATTTTTTTTTGTTTATTTATTTTTCATTGCAGGACAAAGTTTTTACTAAGGTTTAATATCTGATACGCACATCTTGAATGTTTTTCTCTGCAAATACGTCAAAACTATTACAACAGCGACATACTCTGGTCTGTTCTTCCAGTGGGTAGTGAAAATGTCAGTCAGTGCAATCTTGCTGGTTTTTGTCTGTAATCTGTACTAAATTGTGTATTATATCAGATTCTCAGATACCTATTTGCATTTTAAGCTTCCATCTTTTAATCTGAATGGAGATATCTATAGTTTCCTGCTGTTTCCATTCTCATTACCATATGCTCAACATTGCAAAATAATATTCTATTTATCCGAATTTTGGTATATTGTAATTTGCACTTTTACCATCGTTATAGTTAATGTCTTGATGTTAAGTTAAAGTTTGCTTTAGAACAGCTTTGGAGCAAAAAGCTTTATCCAATTGGCACGCACGCACACATATATATTGAGAGAAAGAAAGAGATTGGTATTTTTTTAGGTTAAATGATCCCCCTTCTTTGACTGGAGAGGGCAAGGTGTCCCATTCAAGATCTGCTTTACAATCAGGCTAGCTTTGGCCAAGAATCGTAATATCAAAGTTGCACAGAATTCAAAGTTACATAGGACTCACGCGACCTTATCTGCATACAACACTGTTAGGTGTTTGCACCTGGGTGATCATCTTCGCAAATGCACTAGTTTGCCACTGTTAGCTTCGGGTGCCAGCTTGTCAGATTTTGAACTTGGGTGATCATAATCGCAAATGCTCTAATTTGCCACTAGACCATAGTCCGACGGACACATCCAATTGGTAGATGATTTGGGACGAACTGTTACCATATTTTTCCTATATTTGCACTGAAATCTGTTTGTTCATGATATAAGCTGGGTAAATCTAACTTGGCTAATTTTAGAATGAATCTTAAACGATTTGGGACGAACTGTTACCATATGTTTCCTATATTTGCACTGAAATCTGTTTGTTCATGATATAAGCTGGGTAAATCTAACTTGGCTGATTTTAGAATGAATCTTAAACACCTTCCAGCCCGATTCAAGAACTTAAAACAATTTTGATAATATGATTGTGTTTGAAGATGCTCTACGAGTATGAGAGATGTTCATGTAACATTACACATTAAAATAATAGTAAAAAATTCACAATATAATAAATTAATATTAAATTGATAATAAAATAATAAAAAACATTAAAATATATAGAAATAAAAAAACACATATAAACAACAAATTGTCTCAATTAATCAACGGACGTAATAATCAAAACACGTATATAGTACCATCAACATAGATCCATTTTAACCCCGGATCTATCAAGTATTGAGAGGGATCAAATATCTAAAGGTGCAAATATTTAACCTTTCCTCAAGTTTTACACTCTAAAAAAGGTTTTCACCTCGAGATATTGGATCTCTCTCGATGTTTAATAAATTTGGAGTTAAGATGAATCTATGCTAATTTATCTTTAACTATAAAACTTAATGTATTGTGAATGGTCTACAAAAAGCTCTGCTCTAAATGATAAATATGCAGTAAGCGTTGATGACTTTTTGTAAAGCCAGTTTTATCTTTTCAATGCACATTTTCCCACTTTGTTTCGAAAGACTAGAAAACCGTCAGCAACTGCAAAATGCATGGTTGCGACACAAATACTTGGTCAGAGTTTTTTGATAGTGGCGAGTGAAAACATACATAAATTAATGAAATGCTGAAATAAAAAATAAGGTTAGACACAGTTTTTAAACTCAGACTCGGACATCGACTTGGTCATCTATCAACTCGGAATTGACTCAGACTGGGATTGATTAAGATATATCTGATTTCAAGGATTCGGTTCGCTGAAAAATATATTAAATAAATAATTAAATAATGAAAAAAATTTATTTTAAAGCTTTTTAACCATGATTTCAAACCATTAAAAACATAATATGCAAAGTTTATTCATTTATATACCTTACATACCATGTAAGGATGTATATATAAAATTGGCACTGAGTGCAATACATATCAGCAACAAAATACATAATCAGTTAGGTTTTAAATGGTCTCTAGAGTCAATAAAACATGCTAAAACTACAAGCTATTGGTGTACTACATGTTCATATTATCATAGTTTTTGTGTAGGCAAAAATACTGTTCATTGCTTACTGTTTTGAGAGTAGTTTTAGTTCTATTTCATAGTAGTTTAGGCTTTCAATTTTCTGAATGCTAATCTGTATGCCATTATTGAAAAAATTTAACATGAACTAGGATCTTATCACCAATTGTCTTTCTTTAAATAGGAAGCATGAAAAACCAGATGGACATGCGAAAGAGGAAACTCCAATTTGCAAGCTATATACTGCTGATCCTCTACAACATGTTATATAGACTATATTGCTTGGGTGTTAGTTTATTGTCTCCCACATCAAAGTGCCTTTTATTGTGATGCCATTTTCAAACTTGACCTTCAAAACAATGTGATGAAAACTGGAAACCGGACCGAAGTGGTCGACCTAAAAAATGCGGAAGCCGAACTGGACTGGAAAAAGACAGGAAAAAATGGTCAACCAAGAACTACATAAAAATTTCAAATTAACAAAAAAAAAAACATATATAGTCATGTGCATCCATATGAATCCAAATCATTTGTACACATATGCAAAGTTTATCATTTATATAGCAGTAGTGTATATAACCAAAATAACACCATCTGCTGTCCATTTTTGAACCAAAATACATCAACAATGAGGCTTTAAACAACCTCTAGAGTCCAAAAAAAATAATGCTACAAGTAACTACATTAATCAAGATCATTACTTATATTGGGATCTTGATCAATGTCACCCTCTAAGCATTAAAAATAAAATAGAAAAAACTTAACATGCCTAATAAGTGATTTAACTTGAGTGAAAGATTTGCTAGGGTTTTGATAGAAGAGTTCAACAATCAATGTCACCAATAGCGAGGTACATAGAGGACTTAGTTCTCTTAATTAAATGCCAGTGCCATACCTTCATACATGATAGAATCTAGTGGAAACGTCGCAACCTTGTCAATCTTGAAATCCTGAAAATTGTTAAGTTTGTTGAATTTTGAATGAGACTTAAAATTCTATCTCCATATGAAGTCCAATGAGGTTGGAACTACTTTCAAACACCCTGAAACAATTAATGGTAATGTTAAAAATTTAAATAAAATGATGAAAATGAAAGATAAAGGAGAATGTCACTTTTAAGAATTTAACATTACCATTACTTACTAGGGTAGGTGAAATGGAGGGGGTGGGGACCTCTTTAAATAGCATT
>CBVK0100462654.1:0-12111 GCA_900067695.1 Picea abies
TGTTATTTTGTGTTAAGCACATGTTAATAATCTGTATTCATTTCATTCTTCTCATAAAATCCAGATCAACGGGGGAGGAAACTGAACTATTGCCTCAACCTTTAGAGGATTGACCATGATCCCTGTTGTCGAAACTATGAAACCAAGCAGACGACCCGATGTGATGCAAAACTGCATTTGTTTGGATTCAAGTGGATCCGATAGTAGAGACATTGCTCAAAGATAAGTCAAATTTGTGTGGGATGATCAACTCTCTTGCGATATTGTGATGCTAAATCATCGAGATAAGCCTCGACTATGTGTATGAGGTCGTGGAAAGAAAAAGACATGGCCCGCTGAAACGTAGCTCCAACATTTTTCAGACGAAAAGGCATCTTTCGATAAGTAAATGTAACCCATGGATAGATGAAAGCAGTTTTGTGTTGGTCTTTGGGCTTGATCTGTATCTGATTGTATCCCGAAAAACTATCCATGAAAGAAAAGGCTTCACAACCTGCACATTCATTGACTATCTGGTCAATAAATGGTGTGGGGAAATTGTCTTTTGGACAAGCCTTGTTCAAATCATAGAAGTATGTACATACATGAATCATACCCTATTTTTTGTTGATTGGAATGGGATTTTACACCCATTGAGTCAATTGGATGGGGTATATGAAACCACCTTGGAGTAGCTTCTCTACTTCAGCCTTAATAACTATTGCTTTCCTAAAATTGATTGGATGAAGCTTCTGCCAGACTGGATTAGCATCGGGATATGTTGTGATTTCATGTTCGATGATTCTTGGATATATGCCTATCATTTCCTTGTAAGACTATGAAAACACATCGCATAATTCTTTAAATAAATTTGTGTAGATTCGAATCTCCTCGGGGGAGCAGTCTTCTCCGACGAAGATATTCTCCATGATGCTAGGGGTTCTAGAGATATCAATAGGTATTGTTTGAGCAATGGTTTCCATATTTCCTTCAGTGTAAACAACGTGCATAGCCAAAGGATTGATAGGACAAGCCTTATCTCCAATCATAGTTAGAGTGAATTCACCTGCTTCAATTCTTCTTAACTATGGGAGGAAATAAGATCTATGATGGAGATCATCCCAGGGTCTATCCAGACTAGTCATTGCCTCAATAATCACCTCGACTGAGGGAAAGACTAATTCTAAAGAATCAGTATCGACGAGGGAACCTTGATCCCATATAGGCTTGATAACCAGATATAACTCCTGTGTAGGAGTCAGATCGGGGTCAGTGAAAGATTGTTGGACTGTAGAGTACACAACTTCTACCGCGGACAAAGGCATGGCCATGACATGGTGCCCTGTCCCTTCCATTGTGGCTGATGGGGAAGGAAGAGTCCATATATCGTTAAAGTAAGTCATGCGAAATGACGATATTTGAAATATTTCGGCCCTAGGATGGTCGGGGATAGCTAACATGTAATGAACATTGTTGATCGGAGGTGGGTAATTGAAAGTAACCATAAAAGGTGGGCACAAACCAACCCCTACGTTGATGATGACGGGTTGAGGGTTATCAATCATCAGGACCGTGGATACCCTCGATGAAGGGTTAGGATGGGAGAAGGATAACTGATCAATGGTCACGATCTGGCCCTCGTGTAGAAACAACAAGAATCGAAAAACTATTGTGACCACTGCTTGCATAGCGTAGGTCCAACTCCTTCCTAACAAGAGATTATAGTCGAGAGACGCATTGACCACTTCAACTTCAACGCACATAGTCTTCTCTCCTAACTACGTGGGAAAAGAGGGGATGATTCCATGTGGTCGAAACAAATGACCATCGAAAGTGGTAAGAAGAGTAGATGACAGAGACAAAACAGGTTGGCCAATGGCCTTCCAACATGACAAATACATCATGCATGTCGAGGCACCCTCATCAACCACCGTGCAGAAAATGTTCCGAGTAAAAGCTTTCATGGTGTAATCCACTACTATATGAAACGCTACATGGCAACGAAGATGAGGTTTTAATTCGGTCATATCAAGCATGATCATTCCCAGATTACAAGTCTCAGCAGATCCTAAGGCAGATAATAGATATTTTTTCTGGGAAGGGCATCGCTGGAGGACTTCCAAAGTTGACATCGCATTAGGGGTTTGTGACAAATCCTCCACCACAGAGTAGTTCTAGGCAGCCCTTGTTTTTAGGTTGTGATAATATTTCTTGAATGCACCTTTGGGGATACGTGCCATTGTTTTTCCCAACTTCTTCTCAATATGGAGAGGAAGAGATGGGTTTTTGGCTTCTTTACCCTTCTTAGAGGTGTTTGGCATTCTGTAGTCACGTGTCCTAGTCATTATGTCAACACTACCTTTCATCATGTACACATTCGTGGTCGAAGGATTACTCGAAGACGGAGGGGGTCCCTGACCTACACCTTCCGTGCTTGAAGAGGCTTCAGATCAATTTTTCCCATGCGGAAATGGATTCATTAACACAATAGGCTGCTATTGTGCCAATAACTTTTGGGCCTCCACAATCTGAGGGAACTAGTGAATCATATGGTCTTCCTTGCAAAGATTACATGGATACTTCAACTTATTATTTTTAGTGTTTCTCTCGCCAACATTATTGGTAGGTTTCTTATCCCCCTTACCCTTCTTTCACTATTTCTTATTTCAGTCAGACTATTGGGTGGCCTTTGGGTTTTTCGATTGCACACTGTGTACACTCAACGTTTGAGTAGGGGGAGCAACCGACCCAATGGTCTAGCTGGCCGTTGTCTGTTGTATTGACAATTTCTGTAATTGATTCGACATCTGATCAACGAGATTCATTTGCGGTGAACCTAAAATACCATCGGCATGTGGTCCATATTTCTGTCTGGTCTTATCAAGTATCGATCATGGTGCATCTGGTAAAACTTCCTAAAGTAGACCAAACCGAGAGTGAATCAGTTCTAGCTATTGGGCTCTCATTATCACTTCTTCCTCTGAAATACCCCCGAAGTTGCGATGTCTTTAGATAACTGGAGTACCAAATACTTAAGGAAACACTCAAGCATGAATGCTGGTGGAACTAGAACTTTTATCAAACTCTTCCAGCATCTCCATTCTCGGATGTGATTTGAGATATGGTCCACTTTTGTCTGCTCAAAGTTGGCTAGCAATTCGGTGCCGAAATTATATCTCACAGATAATTGTAAATGGTTTAATAAATCCATTTCCAATTCTCCAAAGGAAGAGTATCTTGAGTGGTTGAGCTCGATGTACCATTTTTCCACACTCCTGATGAGAGTGCATTGAAAAAAACATAACTGGACAGAGTCGTCTCTCAAAGAATTGGACGAGCACCATAAATGGAAGGTAGTCACATGATCACCTAGATCTTCGTTAGGCTTGGACTCGAACTTTGGGATGTCCAAAGGAAACTTGGTCGTCATAGGGGGGCAATGCGGATCATGACAGATTGGGTCATTTATTAACCTTTTCAAGTTTGGCAAGTGCAGAGTTGCCATAAACGGTAATTTGGGTTGTTGATTGTAACCAGGGAAAGAGGAGCCTAGAGTTTGGCTTGCTCTAGGTTGTGAGGAAAATTTAGGTTGTTGGCCATGGTTCTGTTAATAACCATGGCCATGAACAACGTACAGATTCTGTGCTTGTTGAGATGTCATCGACTGACTCCTATAATAGGACGTAAAGGGATGGGCTTGCGTCACATTCCAAGGATTTTGGGAAGGGTTTCCCCCTACCGATCCGATGAGCATAGGTGCTGAGCCTTGCCTGGGGTTCCATTGGCTATGGAAGGGGTTGTTGCCGGTATACATCCTTGATAAGGGAACTAATCCCTTCCATGAATTCCAAGGTCCTTGTGAGGAAATAATTCCTAAGTTTTTCCCCTGTGTAGGAATAGTACCCTACATAGGATTTTGTTGTCCATAACCTAGGTTTCCCCCGACTGAGATGAAAGCTGACGAGAAAGTGTTGATACCAAATGCGCTGAACAAAGAGAATGATGTATAACCTACCAACATGCTATAAGAAGGTATTCCTTGACTCCTTTCTCCAAGTGAATTGTAATTTACGTTTGGCTCAGCAAAATGTCAGTGAGCACCACTGAGAAAAGGGGACGAAGGAGGTATATGACCCCCTCCATAAGGGAAAGCATTATAGGTAGCTGAAGTGCCCCCCACAGATCCTTGCAGAGGAGCGTTGGAGCTCCCTTCCCTGAGATCTAAATTCTTTAGAGTGGAGTAGGAAAGTATAGTGATCGTACTAAAGCTAGGCATCCCGCAGGAGAACAGAGGGCCTTTCGCACTCTGGGTGAAAGGAGCAGTGATCGTCACCATAGAAAGAATTATACCATTTCCGAGGTAGATGCAGTCGAGACCATAGTGGCCTAGACCAACAACGATTGTTTAGGAGGTGAAACAACCCCTGTAGTGACAATCGTAGAGGAAATATGAGTATTCCCTGAAGAAGTAGCATCATTTGTTTCCATTGCTGCTTGTGACACTACCTGACGCTCATAAGGTTGAACATATACGACAATGGGTGCTGATAGATCAGTGATTGGAGGGTTATACGGACCAAGAGATTGCACTCTGAGGTCATAAATGATTGGTTCCTTTGGAATCAAATGTTCTCCTCTCGAATATGATTTGGGCACAATTTCCTGTAACCTGGTCGCCTCAAAAGACCCTTGCTAGTCTAGTTTTCACCTTAGCGGTGGTGAGGGTGGCTCGAGATCAACCGACGGCAGGCACAAAAGCCTTCACAACCGGCATAGCTCCTGATCCTCCACTATGTGAGAATATCAAAGACAAACTAGGGATTTCTATAATCATTTTTAAAAAATGAGCACACACTAGAAAAAGTTCCTATGAGGTAAGACAAGTAGATCATTAGCTAGTTGGAAGAACAGTTACAAAAACCAACACTAGAGAAACTTACTAGTGCAAGTGCAACTTGAGTATGAAACTTACTAGTGCAAGTGCAAAGCATGGTCTGATATATGCCCTAGGTACCTCGACATACCCCCATAGTCACCTGTGTAAGTTACTAAGATAAAGGCAACTAGGTTTCCAGTGTGCAAACAGTCACCAGGAGGGTACAGTTGACAGTCGGGTGGACCGCAATGAGTAGGGTATCAAGCCTGAAACCTATAAAGGGTATTGAAATCAAGTGTTCCAGAAGATGACTGAGGACCTCAAATGGATTCGAGACCCATGAAGCTCCATGGAAAATTAGATCAACGGAATCCCAAGATAAGCCCTCTATATGCGTTCCACACTACGCTTCGTCCAGCTTTGGAGGGGTTATCTCCACTACCTTTCCGCACATGACCTCATGTTTAGCCTCTATGTTAGAGGGGGGTCTTGGATAACTTTCATGGTTACTGGAATTTCAAACACTCCCTATCTCAGACTCTTATGTTTTCTTTTGTAGCCTTGAAGAGTTTCCTCTCCAATCCTAAATCAAGGCTCTAGCCTAGACTAAATTGATGAACCCTTCAAACAAAAAGTCTAATAAATTTTAATTAGGTGTTAATTTTAGTGGATGTCTTAAGTCAAAAGGAACGAAAGTGAAACCAATGATGTTCTTTAAGATACAAAAGAGAAGAGCATAAGATGATATTGGAAACCAAAGTACTTCTTTCTTCACAAATAAATATTTGCCAATTGAAACTCTTTCACCAAACTTTTTGTAACTACTTTTCTCATATCTTTGAAAAGAAAAACTCAAAACAAGATTTCGCTCAATTACGAGCTACTTAATGTCCTTAAGCATTCAAGTAAAGAACTTACAAAACATTTCTTTTTCCTTGGTAAATGAAGCAACTTAGCCTAAACTACTTTACCAAACAAAGAAATGGAAGATTTTTTTATTGTTTTATGCTTCAAAACAAGAAATTTGAAAATGAAATCTTTTCTTTTCTTCCAAAGAAAAAAAGGGAAAAATGATGACAAGACAGGACCAAGAAATGGTTTCTGACCCAATCGCAGATCGCAGGGAGTCACTGCCAATACCAAGCATGCAGATCAAAGCAAACTCACCAACTTGTCTAAAAACCCTATTTAAAGAAAACACAAGAAATATTTGGTCAAAAGAAATCTAAACTAAAGTTAGACCTAGGCTACAGACTGCTATAATAGAGACTAGTACTAGATCAAGAAAACCCCCGAGGGGTGTGACTCCTGACAGGGAAGAGGATGACTACCGCTTCTTTTTACAAAAAAATTCTCAATAGGCACACTACTGACACTTCAAAAACTAGTGTATGTATGCGGGCTATCCAAGGGTAGGGCGTGTATGCACATGTGCAGGCCCACTACAAGCCGTGTGCACCTCTGTAACTCCTCAAAAAAATGAAAGAAAAACAGTCCAACACAGAAAGGGAGTACTGGTATGGAAGACCAACATCCCTTAAAGACACAGAAGCTCACAAAAACTTAGAAAATAGTAAATAAATTGATTCAAATAACCCAAAATAAATATCCCCAAAGACCCTAGAGTCATCCCCAGTATGGTCGCCAATTATACTATAGCGGGAAAAATCCTCTACAGACTACACCAAGGGTCTAAAGTGTAGGCAGAGGAAACCATCTAAAGTCTCATAATTTTAATCACTATCCCAACATTACCCCACAATCATACATAAAATACAAGAGAGAGGGATCCGGTAGGCTGTTGGCACATAGGCAGACCCAGGGTTCAATGCTACAACAACGCACCAACAAAACCCTAACTATCAACCCTTTTAGAAACACTTGCGAAGTAGATGAAGTCTCACCCGACGTAGAGGCAGGGGTGGTTGCATGATTCAAGTGTCTGCAACCTTAGCTGGGACACAGATCTTTGATTATAAGAATTAATACATCTCTTAGCACCATCAGGTTCCTAATATGTAATCACTATTCACTTCGTTGATACAATAGAGCTTCACAATATTCACACCAATCTACAGAGCCATCAAAACCCTTACTTTGCATAGGACAGAAAATTTTCCCAGCTCGCTAGACCCTTCTTCCTTCCACTACAACACAAAGCCTTCTACATTCTCTCACAGGGGCTTGCACTCAGCTCTGCAAGTCTCACAAAAAAATGCACAAAGCCTTGATCAAACAGATTCAACTCTTGGCACTTAGCCTACATCAGATAGATATACCATCCACTACTTCTCTATATGTCCTAGACATCTATATATACATACAAACTAGGCCTAAACATGGGTAAACCCATGGGCTGACATCCCAATCCCATTACATAATCCCAAAAACCCAAAAAGGACCCAAAAGTGGTCCGAGATACTGTGATCTCTACTTTGTCTTGTGCTCCTCCTTCGATAGGTTGTCGAAGTCCCAAAATAGGTCAACATGACCAAGAAACTCCCAAAACTTGGTCAAGGGCCATCAGGCCCCCAACACTCACCCGTGACTCGTCTCGAGTTACTCCGGTTTGATCAATTCTACCTCAAACGCCTTGAGCTGCTTCGACTTGCTGCTTTACTGTGGCCTCTTGTTCAATGAACTACTAGATCACTACGTCATTCACAGGGCCTTCTAGGCATTGTTCTTCTGTGAAGACGAGTTTTTCTAGCTCTACTCCTTGACTCTCGACCTCTGTAAACAACAGGCGTGCCTTATCTTGCATTGGTTGAAGCTGTTGGGTGACTTCCATCAATTTTCTTTGAAGCTTATGGATCTGCTTCTACACTGTACGTTGTTCATGAGACCTCTTCATTCTGTCTAAAGCTAACAGAACCTTCAGCTGCACCTGTAGTGTATCTACGTGCTGCTTTGCTTCGTGGAGCTGCGACTCCAATGCTTGTAACTCCGGGTTCTTAGTGAGGTTTTCATATGTTTGAGCGCTCCGGTTACCCAACTGCTTGCACTCCAAGGAAAGATCTTTTAATCTTTCGATTGCGCTATGAGTTTTTGCCTCTCTTTGGTCTCATACATCTTGAGGGGTATCAAGCACAGTGTGGAGCTCCAATTCAGCTATGCGCTGCTGGAGCTACTGAATTACGTGTTCGAGTTATGCCACCTGTTGTGGAACTCATTCTTCGGCCTTTACTTCAATGACTGTAATAGAGAGAATTTCTCTGTGGAACATCTCCTGTACTTTGATTTTCTCTACAAGCAACTGTTCCTTTTCTTTATGTAGTTGGGATTTTTCTTCATTGAACCTCTCTTGCAAAGTAAGCTTTTCACATTCGGTAGTACTGTGCTTCTCTAGAAGGTATTCCAGTGCTTGCACCAAAGCCTGGGTGGCTTGTGCTATCTCCTCCTATGATTTTCAAAGGCGATCTTTGACTGTATTAGCAATCCAGTGGAGTTGAGATAGCTCATCTCCTATTTCTGATGTTCCTGCTGATAGAGGCGCAATAGAAACTAGATGACTGGACTATAGTGCCTGCTGCACTTCTTGAAGTTCAACCTTGATCCGACTGAACACCTCCTCCTTCTTAGCTTCCTACTTCTCTGCTATATCCAACGAAGCATCATTCAGTGTTGTGACGATGAAGTCGAAGTCGTCTGAAGTGAGGGTTGTCTCAAACTTAGTCTTGGTTTCTTTCGATTTCTTCCTTGATGAAGGTTTCAAAGGGGAAACCTTCCTTTTCTTTGAGGGGTCCTCCTCCTCTCTAGGCAGTGTAATTTCACCTTTCTTCTGTTCAACTTCTGTTCCATCTATCTCTTCGTCATCTCCTCCTTGATCAGGTGATATAGAAGTAGTCTTTGCCGAGGTACTGTGGACATCTTGGGCTTCTTCATTTTTCTTGGTCTTTCTCAGTCCAGGTGTATCATGTGCTCCTTCTAGAATGTCGATATCAGATAGCTCTGTGAGGTTTGCTGGGACGAGGAGGTATACCAACCATTCCTTGGTGATTTCCTCTAAATCCTCTTCCATCAACTAGTAGTATGACTACAACTATTGTTTATGCTCATCAATGTGCACTGTGATATAGATGAAATGGTCGTCCATGATGAATTTCATCAATGGCCTAAACCTATGGAGTGTGTTCAGGGTTATGCGAGGTTCAGACTAGATAATGGTCTTCAGTTGGTTGTAATAAGTGTGGAATACGACATTTTATTTCCACTTCTTGTTCATGTCACTGGAGTACCACAACGTACTGAACTTCAAAGCCAGTGGTTCAAAGGGCTCGATGTCCGGGAAGGTCGCACCTTCCAGCATCTCCCATGTGATGAATGCGATTAAGATGAGAAGCCAAATGAAGTGGAACTCATACCCTTGGTCTTGCGCTTCCATGCAGTCCAGTTCTAACTGGTTCACCAAGTACTTCTCCCAATTCATGTGTAGGCCCTCCACGCACTTCCTTGTGAGGTCTACTACATATCTGGTTACTTGGGTGGGCCGGTTCTTGCGAACTAATTTCCCTGTGATCAGTTGAAAGGCTAGGTGCATTACACCACTCTGGATAGAGGCTACCTTGTAGCCTCACATGCCCTTCTCTACATATCCATAAGTATCCTTTATCCTCTAGGCGAAAGAGAAATCCGCGGTCTTTCCGGGGTAGAAATCCTGTGGGTCGGGGCCTTGCATGCTTAACCCTGTGATCCAATTGATCAATGTTAGATCCACTATGATGCAACGGTTCAACCACAAATAACCTCCATGATAGCAATACAATAGTAATTTTATGCATGCATTCACCTCCTAGTGTCGTCCAAAGTGCAGAATCTTCATAACATTCAGTAGGGTGGACTGTGCGAGGTTCTGGGTCTAGGAATGATGGGTAATCTTTGATTTCTTTCCTTCTATTCTGGTCAGAGAATCATGTGGGGCAAGCATGTTGTAAACCTTCCTGTCATCGAGTTTGAAGTTGCTAAACTTCAACGCTGCGAGCTTATTCTGGTCAGCATGAACTGTGTGCTCCTCTTTCGAAAGGTATGCAATTACCAATGCGTACTCAAAGTCTCTGAGCACACTGTCTCAGTTTATTGCACCACTCAGAGGTGGTATATAGGTAGGTAGGATGCTCGGGATCAATTTATCATTCACTAAGTCATCCTTGTGCTTAGGTCACCTTTCACGGGACGGTCTAGCTGCATGGGCAGTTGATGGAGAGGCCGACAGTACTCTCGTCGACGATGCTTGTATACCTGTAGACACTCCTCTCTTTGACACTCCTCTCTTTGTCATCAAGTTGAGGAGAACTTCTTTCACTGATTCTTCAACTTTAGTGAGCTCGTAAGACATACGTGCTCGAGATTACAATTATTGGGGTCATTATGGACTTAGAAACTACACTGGAATAATAGCAAGGGTGCAATGATCACTGTATGCAATTCGTCAGTCTACGGGCTTCAAATTCTCAGTTAGCAAAATTGTTCTCCATGCATGGTGCGAAGGGATAAGTAGGCAACTTGGAAACTGTTCATTTAAAATGGTTATGAGCCCCTATTAACTCTTGTTCGATCCATTATGGCATGGTCCAATGGTCTGATGACAAACCTTTATTTCTTTTTTGTTCGTTCGGAGAGGAATTCGAATCGATATATCGGCCCCCATGACGATATTGCTTCGCAATGGAGAAGTGCCATGTGTCGCTGTTCTGATATCCCAGTGAAGCTCCAATTCTGAAAATTTTCTTTCTGCGAGGTTTCCTATGGGATCTTCTGTAACTTATCCCTCTTCTTACGTAGATTTATAGCATTATTTCCAGTGAGCTTCATCTCGGTAGTCTCTTTTCCATTTTGATTCCTATTATCTTTTAACATAGTCACTGCGCACTGTTGAGATTCTTTCCTAGGATTCAGGGGTGATACCTTTTCTTTATCTGGAGTAAGTACTTCAGTCTTCTGTGGTTCTGCTAATGTTCTTACATCTTTGACATTAGTGTTTCTAGTGACAACTATCTTCGATCTGTTCTCCTGTTCTTCAATCAATTGTGCGATCCTTCTAGCCATGAAATCTTTTAAGTATTGTTTCTTCTGCTCCAAAGATTCTTCTTCTTCCTTTTGTCTGGCTTGAGATTTTTCAATCTAAGGTTTTCCTATTAGCATGGTAAACGGGGCACTATCTTCAATAAACTTAATAATCTCAAAGTCTTCCTTTGTCGAAGTTCCATTAACATTCATAGGTATCTAAGCGAGTCTCCCACATAAGTTTACGAGATTTCCTATGAATAACCCTATTCTTCCTAGTGAAGGGATCATAATAGGCCTTCCTATAGATTCCCAAGTTCTTTCTGTCATGATATTCACTTGTGTTTCCTCATCTAGAACACAAACAATGTCGAAATCCCCTATTCTTACTTCAATGCATTCTTTGTCTTTCAAAATCTCTGATAGTCTAACATGTTGATGGTCACCCAAGGTTTCTTTCATATGTAGTAATACCTTCTTTGATTCTTTCTGGGATTCTGCTGTAGTCTTAGTTTCTGGATCTGTCTTAGGGTTCTCTTGGTTCAGAGTCATTCTTTCAATCTTAGCGATCATTTTAGGGAAATCCAACACTTCATGGTCCATAGCCTTACAACAAAGACATTTAGGTCTTCTTCCAGGGAATTCCTTAGCCAGATGTCCCAGTCTTTTGAAACAATAACAGAGGGTGAATCCTCTCTTTCTTTTAAATGATCCCCAACCTCTTCTATATTGTACACTAGGATCGTATGAGCTAACCTGCAACAAATTCTTTCTAGGATTCTGTTGGAGCCAGAGGTCACTCTTGGATTGCTAGCAGGAGCAGAGCCTGACGCCCATCAGTTTAATGTCATGATTTGTTTAAAAGGGGTGATCAAATGGAAGGAAAATCAGAACAATATCATCTCAACTCAGAAACTAGTCCAGGCATGCTTGAACGAGTGAGGTCTTGATAAACTTCAAATAGTGAGTTGCAGTAAAAGGGTGAGTAGGTGGAAGACCTGTGTAAGGAGAGTGCGAAGGTCTATCACGGACATCAAGTTCATAATAGACTGGAGAAGAAAGAATTCGAACACAAAGTCCTTTTATATTCAAACACAGAAAACTAGAGAATACAAAAATGTCACGATAAATCCTTTATCATAACATCCATGCAACAATCCACGCGAATCATTCGACTGTGAACTCTCCAGTACGAGGCAAAACAGAGATGGGAAAAGAAAACTGTTTGTTATAAACCAAGAAATCTCAAACAC